>QNUK01000361.1:52500-330000 GCA_013621035.1 Clarias magur
TTAAGAGGCACGACAAAAAAGTTCCAGCATTTATAGATCACGGTTTGATCCTAGAGCCCCTAGTGGCTGGTCACAGAACTACAGTTATCCAAACAAACCAACGCGTACAGTAATTGCTGAGGGTGAAATTTTCTCTCAATGGATTTTTTCTTCATCATGTTTAGAAGGAGTCTCCAGTGTCAGTGTCGGGCACATCACTGATTATTTTCCTATAACAGCAGACTTCCAAGTGTTTTATTCTCTTTTTATTTACATTCCAACTAGATTTGCAAACTGGTTTGTGCGCTCACATGTGCTAAACATTTTGGTTTGGTTTCGTAATGTCTTGATCTCAAGTTCTCACTTTTTCTCCAGCTGAGTATCAGGTTTAAACCATCCTGTCAAACTCCCCTGCTTTAGCAAAGACCTACATGAAGATCTGATCAAGTCCAGAGCAAACATGCAGCTGTGCCATTGCTTCTGTTGTCAGCATTCTGACTGCGTCTCTCAGGCTGGCCAGGAATTGTGAGATTTCCGATTTCCGTTTCAACCTTAACGCAAGGAGAAAGAGGCTTGTCTGGTGTGAAGTAAGGCAGGTGTGAAAAATGTGTTTGTTTGATTTTTTTTTTTCCCCCGCTGTAACGGTATCTCTTTGTGACGCCGACCTCAGGAGATAATCCTGACGTCTGAATTCGAGTCAGCAAAGCTTAAGCAAAGTAAACATTCTTCTGAGATGCAGGTGGAGCCATCAGTCTGGAGAAATCTGGTGGTTTCTGGAAAGCTTTGGGTTTGCATCTGCGCTCCGAAGAGCAACGATTTCCGTCCACTTTATTCTGTTTGACTCGGGCAACATGTAGTGCAGGGGTCATCAAGTGGTGAACCGCGGTCAGGAAGCAGACCCAGCAAAAGTCATTCATTTTGCATAGTTGAAACTGCAACAGAGATGATATATGTGTGGGAAAAGAGAAAAAAAAAAAACGGCACGTACGAGGGTGAGTCAAAAATTATCCGCATTCCGGTTATATTAAAGCTTGGCCTTGGTCTTATCATCGCTTCAATCCTGTGCGGGTGTGAACGTGTTACATCAGTGCATTTGTAAGTGGACACCCCAATTGTGATGTGCACGAAAGAAGAGCAGCGTGCAGTGATTCAGCTTTTTTTTGTAGTGAGAGGATGAACCCGGTGCTGAAACAGAAGCGTCTGGATTTCTGCAAAAAAACAAAAAAATTGCATCGATACTCTAAGGAACGTGAGAGCTTCTTAAAGAGAATCATTCCCGGTGACGAGACCAGGTCTCGTAGGGTGTCTTGCATTGAAGTCTGCTGCAATGACCCGGTTACTGCGTTCACCAGATATCAACACAATTTCGATCCGCTCATCACGTGTTAACCTCTTCGACATGTCAATGGCTGTGAACAAAGAGAAACTTGTAAATAACTCATGAAAGAATAAAGTTACGTTAAAACCGAGCACACCATTGTTTTTCTTGTGAAATTCCCAATAGGTTTGATGTGTCACATGACCCTCTTCCTATTGAAAAAACAAAAGTCGGATCCAAGATGGCCGACTTCCAAATGGCCACCATGGTCACCACCCATCTTGACAAGTTTGCCCCCTCACATATACTAATGTGCCACAAACAGGACGTTAATATCACCAACCATTCCCATTTTATTAAGGCGTATCCACATAAATGGCCCACCCTGTACAGCGGAATATTGTGAGTAAATGACTTTATTTCATTATTAAAATTAGTAATTATTATGTAAAAGTAACATTCTTCTCTGCCTAACTTTAAGGGGGGGGCGTCGCCCCTGCGCCCAGTATTGACCGGCTGCCACTGGACGAGACACAGATTCATCACTTTGAGTCTGAGAGTAAAAAAGTTCAATAGTCAACCATCAGCTGGAAAATGCATCAATGCGTACAGTTTTCTGGGATCCTCAAGGGCCAGAAGTATTGGAACATTATCAGGAAAAAAGATCTACAGTGCTCATTACATAACGATGAGATGCTGACTGAAGAGCTGAAGGATGAACCACGTGGAGGATTTGATCTGATATCCAAGGGCGTCGTGACGTCGCATGACGATTCACACACTTCTGCGCACACCGTCGACAACGCTGTGCAAAAACGTCATTTTGAAGCGTCCTCCCTATAGTCCTGATTTCGCTCAAGCAGACTTCCACGGTTTCGGTTTCAGCCCTACGAGGTTGAAGATTCACTTCTGATGAAGAAATGAAGGCAGCGGCGCATTCGTGGCTCTCAGCTCAGCCTCAATCATTTTTTTAATGAGGGAATACGAAAGCTTGTTGACAGATGGACAAAGTGTTATTGGAAAGCCAGGAGATTACTGTATGTTGAAGAATAACGTGGCTGTCTTTTCTAAAAGTTATAATTAAAACAAGTTCTGCGGCCAGATTGCGGATTATTTTTGACTGAGCCTAGTAGATCAGTTTTGTAAACGTGGAACAGTGTGGGTTCTGCAGCAGAGCCTCGGTTTTGGTCTTTATGCCAATAATTTAGACGAATGAAGAATGTTAGAGCAAAGTCTACAGTAGCTCCAAGGAGAGTCGTAATGTAAAGAAATAAAAAAAATAAAATAAAAAAAACATACGGCTGAATTTTATCTTGCTTATATCCGTCAACTTCAAATCATTCTCTGATTCGCTGATTCATGATTCTCACTCATCCAGACGTTATCCGTAAGCGAGCGGTTTAATGCCGCAGTGATGCTTGTGGATGTTGCATCCCATAATAATAATAATAACAATACTTCCCAGCACGGCAGATTAAAGGGAAGAACGATGTAATGTAGAGACGAGAGAAAGCCACTTAGGGGCCGAAGGACAAGACAAGAGAAGAGAGGAGTGTTTGTTTTCGGAGTGGGCCGGCCGTACGTTGCCAGACATGACGAGAGCGAGCGTGTGTGATCGAAAGAGAGAGAGAGAGACAAAAAGAGAGCGAAAGAGGGCGTCCATCAGCGGCATGCGAGCATTAAATAAACCATCTGAAATGAGAGCGCTGTCAGCACACACATCACTGACATCAAGTGTACTATTCCTTTACCACAGACCTGTCTGCACTTAGCACACACACACACACACACACACACACATATGTACATGCACACTCTATACATAAAGCCGCCGTCTTATGCACACACACCCATACATATACACACACAAGGACCGCTGTCCTCACTCCGCAGGCGCATGTTGACGGAGACCCACCAGGGGGACGAAAGAAAAGAGAGGACAAGAAAGGGACTGGAGGCAAAGAAAACAAGAAGGAAATCCCATTCCTGACCAATTCATTTATCCCCCCACTCCCCCCGCCCCGCCCCGCCCCGCCCCGCCCCTTTCATCGGAAGGCACTTGTTCCTCGCGCCAACACTGCGAGCGACGCGTCGTTGGGAAACGACGCAGGTGTGGAAAAATCTGCGTCCCTTATTAAGCGCTTTCACGTCCTTTACGAGGGTTAATTTAGCCGTGCTGCTTTAAATACGTGTGACGAAATACACACGTTTACCAAATACCAGTGAAAAGCCTTTAAACACCTGCGTGTTTGAAGACTGGCAGTTAGTGCGGCAGACGAAACAAAGCGGCAGACAGACAGCGGCAGTTGGAAGAAGATTAAACAAGCGTTCGTGTTTAGTGGTTAAATTGGCTTATTGTACGTCTCTGCGACAGTATAGGAACCGTGTTGCTAGGCAACTGGAATATACAGTATGTGCGACGAGCATAGACGCTAACTGTTAAGTTTGGAATGAAAAGCACTTCAGGGCATGCTGTTGTGGGATTATATAGCAGCATGTCTGGAAACGTTTCATTGCTCTTATATCACTCAGTGTACTTTTTTATTTTGTTTTTATCCCATTAAATGTTGAAAGCTGATACTCACTCAGTCACTCATCGCCTGTATACCGCTTTATCCTGTATACAGGGTCACAGGGGGCCCACACATGAGCTGGGGTACACCCTGGACGGGGTGCCAGTCCATCGCAGGGCACACACACACACACACACACACACATACACAATCACACACGCCATTCACACACTATGAGTCAGCCTAATCTGCATGTCTTTGGACTGTGGGAGGAAACCGGAGTACCCGGAGGAAACCCACCAAGGATGTGGAGAGAACATGCAAACTCCATGCACACAGACCGGAAGGCGGGAATCGAACCCACAACCCGGGGTTTGAAGGCAGCAGTGCTAACCACTAAACCTGGAATGTCGACAACTTATGTTCAAACACCAGTAAACTCGATTATTCCTTCACGTCCTGTCTTTTTATTTCTTCTTAGAAACAGGTTAGAAAATGCTGCAATCCAAGAAACAAACCATTGTTCGAACCCAAACACTTTTTTTTTTTTTTACGGACGTGTTAACGTTCCAGCTTCACCTCTGAGCGCTACTCGTGTAACTAGACCTGATGTTTTTGCCCCCTAGCATGCGGCGTTCCATTTTAAGTCATCTCTGGACACAATCCGATAATAAAAACAAAGATGGAACCGTCAGACGTATCCACATTGCTCTCTGATGTGTTGCTAAGGTCTTGGGGAAAATACCCGGTTTGGTAAAAAAAATACTACACTGTAATTGCACTTTGGCATCGACCTCAGACCAAGCCACTGGTTCAGTATCGGGAACATTAACGTTTCGTTACTCGAGGCTGCCAGAAATACCACAAAAGTCAGACGTCGCTATGGAATGTTATAGCAAACGACCACTTTTTCTGAGATAGAATTATGAACTGCTCGGGCTCGGATCTTAAAAGACTCTGAGGATGAGTCAGTAGTAACTGTTATGACAAATCTCCCATAGATGGCGTCTCGCTCGCGATTAGATCCAGATTTCTCTTAATAAAATAAAAAGGCTACCTTTTCACCTACTTTGTATCTCCTTATTCAGATTTTCCCATTTTGGTTAACGTAAAACAATATCGTTGTATGAAGTTTAAAAAAAAAATCAAAAATCAGACCCCAAACGCTGTCAGTGAGGAAACTTAAACCTGATGTGAAACTGCAGCCCGGCTAATCGAACACATCTCTGTTTTTAAAAAGATTTTTAAAAAATACAGAGGTTTGGACCTAGCGTGTTGTTTTGGCAGGGTAAAAAAACGCGAACGAACCACTCTGCCAGAGCTTTGTCTGATTTTACGGGGCCGTAAAAAGGGCGATGATGATGGAGGAGCCTAAAGCGGTCGAGTCTAAACAGCCGGAGGGACGTGTGGAGAGACGAGGCCTTTCTTCTCCTTCGTCGGGGGCGGCAGGGCAGCGGGGCATCACCCTTGATCCCTTGTTCGCTTTTCAGCTCTCTGTCTGAGCATCTCTCTCTCTCTCTCTGTAACTCTCTCTTTCAGACTAATCTCTTCCTATTTAACTTTTGCTAACTAGCTCTTTTTTTTTTCTTTTTTTTTTTAAAGCTAATCTTTCTTTTCACTTAATCACATTGTGGGAAAATCCGTAAGGGCTAACAGTTTTCAAGAAAAGCACAATAACACGAGTATTAGCGCTCTTTCTTCTTATAGTTGATATAGAGCCGCCTATCCTGCTAACTTTTGGAAAAGAAACGCGCTCTTATGCTAGGTAATGTTGAACCCATAACTATGGTGAATGTTTAAATAAGAATTATTATAACTTTTTCAGGGGGATTTTTCCCTGATTTTCTCCCCTAATTTAGTCGCGTCCGATTCCTCCCCGCCACTAGGGGGCTCCCACATTAAGGCTACTACTATTGCTCAGTCGGGAGGGCCGAAGACTATCATGTGTTTCCTCCGAACCATGTGACGCCAGCCGGCCGCATCTTTTCTAACTGCTCGCTCGCGCACCGTTGGGGGCGGAGTCACACACTCAGAGGACAGCGCTATCCGCTCCCTCCGCTGCGCGAGCTCACAGACGCCCCTGATTGCCTGTAGAGCCGCGATTAATGTCGGAGCACTATGTACCTCTCATCCCTCCCCTCTGAGAGAGCTCGGCCAATCAGCTCTCTCTAGACCTCCGGCTGCGAGAGGTTACAGCACCACCCGGGAATCGAACTCGCGGTCTCCTGATGATAGGGCGAGCCACTCTGCGTAATCATTAACTTATACTTAACTTAATAATACTACCACTGCGACTAATAGTACTACTGATACCACTGATACTACTATTACTGTTCTATACGTCAGCGATACTACAGTTACCATGGCAATACTACTCCTACAGAGCTACTATTATACTCCCAACTCCTACTGTATATTTTGGCTAAAACAACAATATTACTTCTACCACTACAGTACTTCTACCCTGATACTACCACTGCCACAACACTACTACTTCTATACTACGTTTATAACTACTACTATATTTCTACTACCACAACATTATTATTATTATTATTATTATTATTATTATTATTATTATACAGTATTACTATGATACTACTACTGTAGTACCACAACAATTCCAGTATTGCGACTACTATTACTGTACTACTACTACCACAGTACTATTATTACTAGGACTACCACTACTACTAGACGACAAGTACGTCTATGACATCATCACGTTCTAAACAGCGGCCCACTTCCACGTTTAGGTATGTTTGGCTCCACCCCCCCACTCCACCCCCCCGCCCCCCCTCCCCTCGGTCTCTTCTGATGTTTCATTTCACGCACAGCACACGCCGATCTCATCCTCTAAACTGCACAGCCATGGTTTCGTAAAGTAGGAAGCCAGGTGGGAGGGTGATGCTTGACATTTTCACCCGAATGTTCTTGTTCTTCTTTGTGTATAGTTGCGGCTTGCACCTGGAGACCGCCACCTGCTGTACCGGACAGCGTAAATACACAAGCGTCCCTAGTATGGCGCTGGAACAGTATTACGGTTCGGTGTTGGAGGCTCGGTTAGAGTGTTGGAAATTACAACAGCTAAATGCTGGCCAGGGTAGCAGTGGTACCTGGTAAAGGTTCGAACCCATCACGCCTCTGTGTAAAAACAGTCCGAGGGTACGACTAGTACCATGGCTCTGTGTACAAATCCTGCGCAATAATGAAGGTTTTCAACATGATACAAAGTGGTGCTTGGCAATTATGAGCCCCCCATCCACCCCCCCACCCCAAACCATACACCCCTCATGCCCCCCCCACCCTCACACACACACACACACACTCACACCTGAATCCTCTAACAGGGGCGAAAGTCAAAGTCCTCGAACCGCAGAGTGCATGTACTCTTCACTCCATGTAGTAATGACTTTTAACATAATGGGCTGTAGTAGCTATAATAGCCTCTAGTGTGTGTGAGTGAGAAAGAGAGAGAGTGACTTAGTGTGTGTGTGTGTGTGTGAGAGAGAGAGAGAATAATTGTAATGGAGGGTAAAAAGGGGCTGTCTAAGCCACTTCAATTAGTCACACTGGACCTGTTCCACCATGGACCACACACGTTCACGCACAAAGTCTGACAGACTTAATGCCTGTGCATATACACTGACTATCCCACCATAAAGCACACACACACACACACACACACACACACACACACACACACACACATTTCATGGTGATAAAGTCCTTGGTGTCAGTGTGCTCTCAGCGCTGCGCTAATCCCCAACAACACATATATCTCTCACAGGAAGCCGCTTCTCAAACACCAGGGGCCTTGGCGCAGCATTTTGAGGACAGTACACACACACACACACACACACATCACATATACCCACATACACACACGCGCACACCTCCAAGGCCGCATCCCACAGCAGCAGCTCTGTCAATATACAATCTGTCTCTGACTCTGACTCCATCAGTCGTAAACTCACACAAGGATGTCCTGACTTTACAAACAGCAAACAGATCAGTGTGTCTGGTCAAACACACACACACACACACACACACACACACTTACACACAATCAGGCAGCTGTCTACCGGCCAGAGGAAATGTCTTTCTCTACTCTCTTTCCTGTGTAAATACCTGTTGACTGACATCAAGTAAAAAAAAAAAAAAAAGAATAAAATGCTGGCACGTTAATTAAATGCAATAAGTGAGTGCGCAGTGGAACACAGCGCCGCCTGTAGGTAGGATCCAACACCGGATTATTAATATGTATTTTTAGGGCATGGGGACATACTGTATGGTTACGGTTAAGATACTGTACCCTTAGACATAGCAAGCTGCGTAAAGGAATGACACTCTCTGTAAAAAAAGAAAAGAAAAGAAAAGAAAAGAAAAAGGACAAGGCTCTGCTTAGGGTTAGATTAAGGTTATAAGGATCCATCTCCTAGAGCCGGTATGTGTAGATGAGCATTAATCATGATGTTACTTGGTCATGCTTGGCTCAAAATGATGGCATGGAGCCATCGTGTGGTCTCAAACACCTGTAAGATGAAGCGTGGCGTGGGAGGCCGGGGTGCGCTGGTCATGGGAAGTGGAAAAATAATGCAAGGCAAAGAACTCTAGGGTTCTGGCCTAGGCAATTAGGGTTTGCTTCCGGTTGATAGCCGTACAGTCTACATTCTGAGACTAGAAGAAGGAAGAAGGATCAGTTCTGCTTGTTGAAACTTCAGAGCTAATCAACCACATCAACCTCAAGCTCGCGTCCATCAATCCATCGACTGGTCACAATAACGACAGGACGGATTCTTGCTCTGGGAACATGACTGTGGAATTCCGGAAATCAGACTAGCGGTACGCACCGGGCCGTATGACGTCCACGCGCGAGACGTCTCCCCCCCCCCCCCGAGGCCAGCCTGCTAGTCGACGACGAGGTCAAGTGAAGCATGAGCCGAATCTCGGAAGTCTCAGAAGTCTTTTCAGGATGCGTCCTCAGACGCGCTATCCCTTACACAAGCTACACAAACAATAGCGCGCCTTTCATCTCTGTCTCCAGCGCGACGCGGCGCGATGTGGGTTGATTCACATCACCGGGCCTTTCACAGCTCACACAATGCGGTGTTTTTTTGGGGGGTTTTTTTTTCCACCCGCGAAACTCTGACTGCCAAACATCATCAAACTCTGGTCGCAGTTACTGTAAGAGCTCGTGTGATTTATCTGATGACAAAGTCGCGTGTGGTGTCTTCAGCTGGATGTGATCGTCTTAAATGGCTCTGAATCATCAGGGAATAAATGAACGGGACTTTCGAACGCTCGATTGCAGGTCAGGTTCGTCTCCGGTCTTCGTCTTTGTTTCCGAGCAGTTGGTTTATTTGGAAAAAAATAAAATAAAAAAGGTCTATGTGCAGATTCCGTTTAGAAATCTGTTGAAAGTGTCAGTTTACATCTAATCTGAACCAAATGCATTGAAGTCAACTTTGCTAGGACTTTTGATTGTGCAGAATATCAGACCACGCTTACTTACACTTATTTCTTTCCTTATATAATCCCCTGCTACACTAATGCAATTATTATAACAATTTATGCAGGGCTGAAGACTATCACATGTTTTTCGAACTGCCTAGACCACACACAGTTGGGGGCGGCGCGTCACACTATTCGCTCCCTCAACTTGCGTGAGCTCACAGATCATCTGGAGAGCCGTGCTTGATGCGAGATCGCTAAGAGAGCTCAGCCAATCGGCTCTCTCTAGGTCCCGAACCGCGAGAGGCTACAGGATCTACTGCACTCTAGTGCTTGGACACTATCAAGGTTGAAAGTTTTCTCAGCGCCGTGATCGGACTGCATGCTTCACGTCTGAAACACCGGCCTCCCAGGAACTCCTTAAACAGCCCAATCATGTGGAAATGGCTTGGAGCGAGGTCAGGACTGTATGTGGGGGTGATGTGACGATAACTCCCGGACGAGATCCTGTAATGTGCAAGTGGTGTCGGCGGTGGATTGTGTGTACCGTTCTCACAGACAGACGATGGGGAAAAAGGATCAGCCGTTCCACTCACTGAATGTTCACGGAAACGGCTGAATGTTCTCCGAAAAAGATCCGCGCCGTTCAGAATTTCTACTTTAGATTCAGATTATTTCAGGCTATGAATTTAAATCATTTTTTACTTTATGGTTTTACTTGAATGCCCTTGTATTAGTACCATTTATGTTTATCTCTCAGCTGAAATCCATTCTTGAAATGGTTATACTGCTGCTGGTAGGTTTTATAGTCAATAAGTATGCATAAGTAAAAAAAAATAAATAAATAAAATCAGCCAAGCCCGAGCACTTTGTGTACAAGAGCCATGAGATCCACATGCTATAGTGTTTGTATGATAATCTGCATTAATACTATAAGAAAATTTTGATTTATTGTTTTTTATATTGTACTTGCGATGCTCATTTAACGAATATAAATACATATAGCATTCAACTGACGGTTGCTATATATATATATATATATATATATATATATATATATATATATATATATATTAACCGTCATCCAACGTTAAGTTGAATGCTAAATATGTCAATGGAAAGTTATTCACAAGGATAATCATCAGATCCTGCTTATCCTTCTCTGTTTGAGCTGATAGCATCTCGGCAGAGCTCCAAGCATGCAGGCATATTACTTAAGAGAGACACACATGGTTGTGTGTGTGTGTGTGTGTGTGTGTGTGTGTTATAGGTATGTAAATGAATTGTTCATGCTTCCTGGGTGTCCCCGTGTCTGTTCGTGTTCTTGTGTGAGTTCCTGCGTGTGTGGTTTCTCCGGTGTAATTCTTTTTCACGGCTGTTTGAGTCGCTGCGTCTGGCTTGACAGGCTTCATTGGGAGTCAGTCGGCTCACGCGGGACAGGTGTCAAAGCCAGAGTGTGTGTGTGTGAGTGCCGTGTGCATGTTTGGAAAATAATGTATGAAACGTACTGTTGATATATACCTACAAGAGATCTACATTTAACATCTACTAGACTGGACGTCTGGAAGCTGTAAGATAACGGAAACAAAGCATAGAAAACATTTTATCATAAAATAACCAACTCCTTATTTTTGAAAAGGTAAAATATTTGTTTTAATCTTAAGATACGAAGTATCTTTACTAGATCTTTAGACACGAGCTAGCTAGCTTGCAAAACAAACCTATAGTCGCAAGCTAGTGAAATCCCAATAGCAGCATGTGGTTAAGTTAGCTAGCCTTCACTCACCATGTGCATCAGAGAGCCTTGGGCACCCATGACTGTTTCCTTCCCTGGATTACGGTATCGGTATGTCCTGACCACTCCAGACCAGGAACATCCCACAAGAGCTGCAGTTTTGAAGTTGCTCTGACCAAGTTGTCTAGCCACCACAGTTTGGCCCGTCTCACGGTAGCTGCATTTTCAATATCTTGTTATAATGAAGTGGCTGGGATGGATTACGTAGCAAGAGGTAGTAAACCTTTTTGTCCTGTTGGAAGTTGATATGTTGGAAGCAGGAAAAAAAAAAAAAAAAAAGATTTTTTGGACAAAATTGTGATGGCTAGAGGACTGGGTCAGAGCAACATGAAAAACCGCAGCTCTTGTGGGACGTTCCTGGTCTGCAGTGGTCTGGACATACAGTACAGACCAAAAGTTTGGACACACCTTCTCATTCAAAGAGTTTTTGTATTTGTATTATGGCAAGAAAAAAGCAGCTAAGTGAAGAAAAAAGCGAGCGGCCATCATTACTTTAGGAAATGAAGGTCAGTCAGTCGGAAAAATTGGGAAAACTTCGAAAGTGTCCCCAAGCGCAGTCACAAAAACCATCAAGCGCTACAAAGAAACCGGCTGACATGCGGAACCGCCCCAGGAAAGGAAGACCGAGAGTCGCCTCTGCTGCGGAGGAGAAGTTCATCCGAGTCACCAGCCTCAGAAATCGCAGGTTAACAGCAGCTCAGATCAGAGAGCAGGTCAGTGCCACACAGAGTTCTAGCAGCAGACACATCTGTAGAACAACTGTTAAGAGGAGACTGTGTGAATCAGGCCTTCATGCTAGAATATCTGCTAGGAAACCACTGCTAAGGACAGGCAACAAGCAGAAGAGACACGTTTGGGCTAAAGAACACAAGAAAGAACACAAGAAAGAACACAAGAAAGAAAACTCGCTGAATGAGAAGGTGTGTCCAAACTTTTGGTCTGTATTGTACAGTACCAAAAGTGATCCAAGGAAGGAAATCCGGTGAACTTTCTTGGTGTGTTTCCTCTTAGCGACATGCAGTGTAGGTTGATCGGCAGTATCAAATTGCCCATAGTGTGTGTTTGAGTGTGTGCGGTTGGGTGTGTGAGTGCGTGTAAACTCCAGGCCACCCGTGACCTTACGCAGGATAAGCGAGAAAAAAAACACAGAACCTTTTCATTTCACTTGAATTCATTTTGCCTTTTCATAACTATCTAACATTTCAAAATAATTCAGGGTAGCTTCTCAGTCATTTTCTTCAGCGGCACCAAGGAACGTACAGCAGGCGGAGGCCGAAAAGGCTCTGAAACGGCAGGGTTAACCGGGCGTTCCCTCGCACAACAAGCTAAGACCGGTTAATGATTTACGACAGTCACTGGAGATGATTCATTCCCAGTAAATCTCTGGCTACTTTGCACTGAACAGGAACGCGGGAGCATGTTTCAAATAAAGCCATAAAAGGCCTTGTTTCAGTGCTGCCGAAAAGCCATAACTTAGACATGGTAGACGTCCATGTCTTCCCGTTGAACATCCGGCACTTTTTCACGTGATCTCCCGACACCCCTGGCGAGCTGGGAGAGGAGCATCGCGAGGAACATTTGTGAGGGATTATCGCTCATTTAACACATTTCTAAAGCAGTTCCTCATCTTCAAAGCGGCGCAGGAGCTTCAGTAGCCCCTCAGGTCTCGGCAGGAGCCCCTATCCTCCTTAATAGCGGTTTATCCTGTTGTCATAGCGGGTTAAAAACAATAGGTAACTCTAGAGAGCTACAGAGGAGCGTGCCGCTTTCATATCCCCCCCACCTGCGAGGCGATTGGAGCCGATCTGGGTGTTTTGAATTGCGTTGCAGTAATGGGACACATGGGTAATGACATACGCACATGTACGAGATCTCTCCTGAGCCTCGCACTCGGTTTTCCACTCTGTTGTTTGAGGAGCGTTCTTTGTTCTCGGCTCCGAAAAAAGCAGGGTCCGGTTTGAACATGATTAGAAGCATGTTGCAGGAATTGGCTCCATCCTCTTTTCAGGAACAACAATTCCAGCTGGGCCAGGCACAGGGCTAAGTAGGAGCAGACCTCTTTTCGACAAGCGGTGTTATATAATTATGCGTGTGTGTGTTAGTATTTAAGTGTAGTCTAGTGCGCCGAAGCTCCCCCGAGCACCGTAGTTTCTGAGAGATGGCGTTCTTTCGAAGTGTTCAGGATGACCTCAGAGTTTTGTCGGGTCGGCGAAAGCTTTTGCGGTCGCTTCCACTATCTTGTGATTGATGCTAATGCCTCGACTTAGCATGGAAGAACGTATTAGCAAACAGATGAAATGTTCGCAACAAAACACACTTAGACCGCTCATGCTCTGTTCTTTCTTCTGTGGCGCTGCTGGGGACGGTCTCACGTGAATACCTGAAAGATTTCCACTTTCAAAATGAGTGTTGATATCAAAGAATTCCCCGTCACGCACCTTCAAACTGTTTATTTATATCTAAAAGCCGCTGCCGTCATCATAAAGTCTGTCCTGCGGCTTTACCGAACATCCTTTCAACAGACACAGTTTGTTTTGACGACTCTGGTTTTCTCGTGTCTCTTGTCTCATGTCAGGGAGTCCTTGCAAAGCCCTGCCACCTTCGGTCATGAGGGATCCAACTCTACCCCTAGAGTCGTCCGTAAAGCTTTTTCGTGAGAACATTAGATCGTCTAACCCTAAACGTCTTGCGTTTAATTAAGCCCTGATTTGACTGGAGACCAGGTGCATTTGGGACGCAGACATTCCTGGGTATTGGGAAGATTCCCTGGAGGAGGAATCCATCAGGAAGATCTGAAATCTGGGAGGGATTATGAGACACAAGCAACGGGAGAAATACACAAACACGCCTGAGGTGGAAGATCTGCTAAGTAAGTGAAGAAAGACGTTACTGAGGCCTGGCCAGGTTGGAAATAAACTTCATGCCAAACCTTTTGCATTTTGCACTTTTTGAGTCTCTCTCTCTCTTTCTCTTTCCCTTTCTCTCTCCCTGTGTCTGTTTTTATAGGTGCTCGTGTTTGTTTTAATGGCACGCAGGTTCAGTGGATATGCGGTTGTCTTTGTGTATTTGTATGTGGGTACGTTTGTGTGTGTGTCTGAGTACATAATTATATACGGACTCTTGAAATCGCACTGCTGCTTGAGTAAGCCTTTCCTCTACTCTCATGTGTAACGCAGGAGACATTCCAGAGCAGGAGCTGGAGCTCCGCACACTTGTAGGTTCTCTGTGAAGAGACCTGCCACCGTACAGCCGTTTAGCAGCACAGGTTCATCATCTGGCCCGGGTCAGAACATCTCAGAGAGCAGGTGATAAAGGTTCGGAGGGGCCGTGGCTTCCGCTGTTCATCTTCACACTCGGGTCAACGCACGTCCTGAACGGCTTGGAAGAACCCAGTGGTACGCTCCGTCCATCCTGGCTCGAAGTGCAGCTCGGACCGGATTAGCATCACCCCGGCATCCCGCTGGGCACCGACTCAGTGTGCGAGCATATGCGTGCCAGATGGTGCTTGCCCCGCTGCTTTCCTTCAAAGAAACAATTAGGGGCAATTATCGCAACATATAAATGAATTTCGTTCGGTGTTTTGAAAGGGCTGAGGCCCAGCGCAGGTGGTTGTAATCTACCCTCGTCTCAGTGGTGTTTCAAAAGCGAAAGATTGTAACTAGCTGTTTGTTTAGGAACTTGTACATCTGGGCGAGTGCTGTCACTTACTGCCCAGCCTCATGAATCTATACTCATGAGGACGCTCAGACACACACACACACACACACACACACACACACACACACACACACACATATACACACACACACATACATGTGTGCTGTAATCTCTAAAGGCTGCTTAAATGGCAGTCATTGGTTTTAATAGTGGTTCATTTTCCAGATGTGACAATTAAAGGTGGCTTTAGAGTGGGTGGTCAGGCAGCCCAAACAAAGCCCCGCCCACCTGAACCATGACGAACCACGCCCTCATGAAAGGGCCAGTTCACGGTCACGAGCGGCTGGAGGCCAAATCGACAGCTGGAAAACAAGTGCATTAAGCTGAAGTGAATAAAAAGAAAGCCTGGGTTTCGTGTCTTGTGATATTGTGTTTGTGTGTGTGTGTGTGTGTGTGTGTGTGTGTGTGTGTGTGTTAAGCGATCAGATCTAATTGTGTTTGAAAAATGGAAAGCCATAAGAAGACTCTCCAAAAGCAGAATGAGACTGATGTCAGGCACTTGGCGAAGCGCGTGGCTTTGAAAACGGATCTGTTTCTGTGTGTGTGTGTGTGTGTGTGTGTGTGTGTGTGTGCGTGTGCATGGAAGGTTGGCACCTTGCGTCCTCATGTGGGAGTTTGTTTGTGCGCTTTCAGCTACTCGTCATCTAACTCGTACTGTACGTGTGTGTGTGTGTGTGTATGTGTGTGCGTGTGTTTGTGTGTGTGTGTGGTCCCGCACTTGGTGATTAGTGAGAGTTTCGTTCGTGCCACATGGTGAAGTCATTTCATAAAGAGAGAGAAACAGAAGGATTGAGAGAAAGCGAGAGAACTGAAGACAGAACAATGGGAGAGACAGATGCACCTGAAACGCAAAGTGTAACACTCCGCGCACGACTCATTACAGTATCGCCGTACTGTATTGTACTCATGACAGCTTCTTTCATAAAATCGATTTTATTGCCACGGACCAACCGAAACCATGTGTGAATGTAATAGCAAGTTTATTCATATACATTAAACGTAATGCCGTTAAGTCTTGTTCAGCTCCGCTCCTCTGTTGGATCCCTTAAAGGGCGACAACTTGCAGAACTTTTTTTCAAAAGTATACACAGTTATTATAATCCAAACACATCACTCACACGAAATAGATCATTATTTCAAAACCGAAGGCGGCAGCATCGAGGAAGACATGATGTCATCAGAGCTCATCCGTGGCCTAATGAGGATGAGATCGAGTACACTAACACACTCTGAAAGGCTGTCAAGTAAGGTCCTAAAGCTGGCACACACTCCACTATTAAGCTTCATGTCACGGCTCTGTGGGGGAACCTGCTGAAGTGGATGGATTGATTATATTATGGACCAAGTACAGTGCTGTGAAAAAGTATTTGCACCCCTCCCTGTTTTTTTTTTTTTTTTTTTTTTTTTTGCATATTTGTCACAGTTAAATGATTGAGATCATCATCAAAAAAATTTTTATATCACACAAAGATAATTAGAGTGAGTACAAAATGCAGTTTTCAAACGATGATTTCATTTATTAATGGAATAAGGCAATGTCGGGACATTAAAAACTGAGTTGCCCATTGTTGCCACTGAGCCAGTTTTTTTTTAAAACTAAGATTTTTCTACTTCTTACTTTTTTTTTTTTTTTTTGTAATAATTCCGTCCACACGGCCCACGTTTAAAAAATACCTTTGTCCACATTAAAATGCAACACACCCCGTTAATTGCTGCGAGGAGCGTCCCTAATCAACAGGGGGCCAATCAGAAGCCAGAAACGTCATTAACGGTTGCGTTGCTTTTTAGAAGGTTTTTTTAAAATTTTTTTTTACGCCTTGTAAAAGGCCGACTTGAAGGGTCCTGCTGTCCGAGGACTCTGTGTCGTCTGAGTTTTGTATGTAGCAGCAGTGAGCTCCGTAGTATATCCAGGCACCTCTGTTCGTTAACGTCATGTGTCAGTAGCTGCGCGTGTATGTTCGCGCATGTACTGTAAAAAAAGTCCAGTAAGCAACGTTAACACAGTCACTGGTTTACTTTACGTAAGTGCACAAACATCCTCAGAAACAAAGCTGACGTCAAATTAAGGAGACTGGCACATAGACATTGACATCATCGGCACACAAGGTGACGTTACAACAGGGCAAAATCTCTGTTTCTCCAGAAGGTCTTTTTTCAACGTCCAGAACTGCGTTTGCATTTGAACAAAAGGCCAAAACCACAGATAAAAATCTCAGTTTTTAAAAAGAAATATTGAGTATAAAGTTGTCCAAACCTGTCTGGCCCTATGTGAAAAAGTAATTGCCCCCTAAATGTAATAACTGCTTGTGCTACCCTTGAAAACAACTACGGCAATCAAGATAACTGGCGATGTGTCTTTTACACCACTGTGGAAGGATCTGGACCACTATGCAGAAGTGTTTTAATTCAGCCACATTGGAGGGTTTTCGGGCATCAACAGCATGTTCACGGTTACCTCAGGAAATGTCAGGACTTTGATTAGGCCGCTCAAAAACCTTCATTTTGTTTTTTTTTTTGAGCCATTTCTTGCTGGTGGTGTGACTTGCTGGTGTGTTTCAGACCATTGTCCTGCTGTCTGGAAAAGTATATTCAAACTACCATCTACAGAATGTGCACGGCTGTACGCGCGTGTGTGTGTGTGTGCATGCTCTGATGAATGTGCCCTGTCGGACGTAAGGTGTTCCGGCTCTTTTATCAGCGCTGTCCGAGCTCCTCTGACTGCTAATACAGGAGATAACACCATGGCGGCACATGAAACAGACCCAGCTCTTCACAGCTCATGTATCACCATTAAGCAGACCCGGTCATGACCTGAAAAGGGAAAGGACACGGTGCGGTCTAGCATACAGGAGAAAACCAAGGATTCACATCAGCAGGCAGCACAAACACGACCGTACAATTGAGCACAGCCCTGCATACTGTACACTGCTTCTTTCATTGTATCTGGAGCGATGTGTTACAGTAGAACTATTGAGCTTCACTAATTCAACGGCTGCAGGGACGACCTACGTTACAACAACATACCGAGGACGTCATCCGATTCGCACTGAAAGACGGGTTTTATTCCGGTTGACGTCATGCACCGCTAGACAGGCGGGCCGCGAAGCATGCTTCTCAGTGGCAGTCATCGGACGCTCGTCTCCCATCCGGCCCCGATGACATCTACTTTTATCTGCTGTTTGTGGTCGATCTCTGCTTGTAATGTTTGATGTTTTGTCAAGGCCAGTGTTGATTTGCTCTGTGATGATGTGAGGGACAGGGTGACGTTAGGAGCTGGTGCGGGTGGTTTATTTCTGCATCATTTGCTCAAAGATATGAAATCAGAATTTTTTTTTTTTGGGGGGGGGGGGGGGGGGTATGGACGGGACGGGACGGGACTTTGTTTTATTATCCTTTTGCTTTAAAACGGACGGTTGAAATCTGAAAGACCTGCATGTTTGTTTGAAAGGTGAGTGACGTATTGAACTTGGAGAACAAATCAGTCATGAAAAAGGCCATATTTTCATTTCCTGTGCTTGATAATATCTTCGACAAAGAATGGGCTTCATTGAAGAACGGTTTACGTAAATGTTTTTCTTTTAAAAATGAATTCCATTTTTACACAAGCTTTCTACAGAGTCATGTGCAAACGTTGAACAATTTGTTTTTACACATATTTTGTTAACACAGTTAACAATGCAAACAAAATTCCATAAAGCTTAGAGGAATTATGAATATGGCAAAGTGATGAATATTGATTATTTATCTCTGTGTTAAATCCAGTTTAATCCAGCAGCTTAGCCATCGCACTGTGTTGGCTACCATACTCTACTCACACTATAGACTACCAGCGAAGATCATTATAGACTACAATAGACTCACACTAACGGCTATTATAGACTAGCTAGAGTCTAAGAATGGAGGCTGCATTGCAGTGAAAGTATTTTGGGCGCTGGGTCATATCGCTGTACACCACACAATGATAGAGAAAAATCAGGCTTATATATATATATACAGTAGGGCTTATTTGTATGAAATGTAATATGATTGGTAGCGTGTAATATAAATTGGACTCTAAATGTGATATATAATACGTAATATAACATAAACGTAATATTTATTTGTACACAAAACATAGTATCTGGGAGATAAGTCAGTAAATTCGGGTAAAATCGCAAGCTTTGCTTATCCCGTGCGAATGAGGCACACGAAACTCATGTATGTTGGGTGGTGCTATAGACTAGCACTACAGACAGGGGCGGATCTAGAAAATTATGCATGGAGTGGCAAGGGGGTGGCATTAACATTATAAGGGGTGGCGACACTGAAGCAAGCATCCCTGCATGTTTTTTGTGGATTCAAGGAACGCTTTTCTTATTCGGTGTATACACTAGGGTGCACATTTTTACATTGTCCTATAAAAATGAAATAAAGGCTGATGTGTGATTGACTTGAACCTGCTATCTGGATTGGAACGTCAGATAAATGAAAAAACTCTTTCATTTTTAGAACACTAGGAGACTCGTGCTGGGGTGGCAAGGCTTTTTCTTAGGGTGGCAATTGCCACCCCGTGCCACCCCGTGCCACCCCGGTAGATCCGCCCCTGTGCTACAGACTACCATAGACTAGGACTATAGACTATCATACTAGCACTATAAACTGCTGTAGACTAGCATTTTAGACTACCATAGACTATCATTACAGATACTATAGACTAGCACTACCATGGACTATCTGTTCGTATTTCTCTTATGTTTATGGAATTTTAATTCTGGTTTGACACATCAATCCAAAATCGGTATACAAAATCACAGTAATTTTATTTACCGCTGACTTTTCACAGTTCACATTAATAAAGCATCATAAATGTAAATTTTGCACAAACTCAACAGCGTTCGGATAATACCTTTTTTTTCCTGGAATTTTTGTGAATGCCACATTTCCTGTGTAAATTTTCTTTCAAACAATTAAGAAATTAATTTGTCCACACCTGTACACATTGTAGCTCCACCAAAGGCATGCATAAATTCGCTCACCCACATTTACCTACATGTATTTATGTACGAAAACTATAGAGCAGATGCGGTCCCATGTGCAAGGCATACGCTGATAAGGTCATGAAGGTCAGAAGTGCACAAGCACCTCCTCCCGTCAACTCCTCTCAGGAGGAGGCCTCTTTAACAGGCCTCTCACACACAGGACCCAACAGCTGGACAGCTCTCCTCATTCCTGTCCTTCATTAAAACACGCGAATGCACAGATTTTACACTTCAATGCGTGGGCGGATGCTTTTCAACACTCCGCCTCACTTATAAACAAGACTCGGGTCTTTTACAGCAGGAACCTATTCCCGTGTTCCAAATCAGCCTTCCTAATGACCAAGGCACCTGTTTCCATTGAGCACATCGGGTACAAGAACAGGTTCCTCTTTTCCAATCATCATACTTATGAGGCTCCTAAAGCAGCACAAATGTTAAGAGCAAATGAATGGCAGCACATGCTTACCTTTTTTCCTCTTACCCTTATGCATAGCACTGTGGAATGATGGCAGTGAACTTCCCTGAACTTCACAGATGGAACTCAACCCTGTTGGGACATGATGTGGACTAGAGTATTCATTTGGGCTCAGTACTGAAATCAGAGTACAGAGATGGCATAGGGGTATAATGTGTATTTTTGGGTGTAATGTGTTTTTTTTTTTTGCATGTTGCGCAAGATTCAGTAAAGACATAGCGCCCATGAATGTTAGCAGGAACAATAGGAAGGAGAAAGCAGAGGCATTTTCAGTTTCACACTCAACATGATTTACATTAGTTCCTATAGAAAAATGCATTTCGCAATACGAAATTTCGCTTTAAGGACTCACCTCCGGATTAAATCCGTATGCCGAGGTACCACCGTATTTCGATTTTGGACTCAAAGTGAATGTGGTCTAAACCAGAAAACCATGGCTAAACCTCATGTTCTGCAATATAAGCAAACTTTTTGTCTAATTTACATGACCGCAGATCTCACCAGACGATTACTAAGGATGAATAAATGAACATTCTAAATGCATTAGTCGCATTAATACAGTAACTGCGTTAAAAAGATTCACATTTCACTCCCATGAGCTTTATATTTGACTGCTCATAAGCATAAAAGTATAAACGCGCACAAAACTTGAGTCATGAGTGACTTGAGTCCTCATACAGTAAGTACTTATTTCATCCATGTTAGCCTTAAATGACATACTATGTGCACTTTCATGTAAAAACGAGCAATGTGGTGTGGAAGACAAGCTTAGATGTGAAATACTGTATGACCAGGCACAGTATACAATATACCCCCATCTGTACCAATGAACAGTGAAATATGCATGCCAAAACATTAGGTGGGGAAATGCGTGCTCTCTTAAGTGTATACATGGAATCCAAGCTCCTCAAGTATCACCATGTTTGGTTATATTATGCAAAACTGGAGTCTGATCAAAACTTCTAAGTATGTATGTGGCAAGTATGTGAACAAATACGCTCCAACATCTGGACTCCGCAGACCACATGACTTTTTTCCTTTGCTCCAAAGTCCAACCTTTATGCTGCCTAGCAAAGTGAAGCCTTTTTTTTTCTGCTTCAAATAACAAGTGGTTTTCTTATGGACACACGCCTGTTTAGTCCCAACCCTGGAAAATTTCATCACATTGTGCATGTGGAAATGTGCACATGTGCATGTGCATGCGTATGATCATGATGAGATATGCCATAAAAATAAAAACAATTCAGTTTGATTCTGTAGTTTTCAGTCCAACCAAGCCTACAGTACATGTGCATCTCCTTCTCTTTCTCAGGTTATGTCATAGTCCGAGTCTTTGCCTCGTCCCATTTGTTAACGGAATATGATATTTACATAACAAAGAGCATTTATTATTTTTTTTTTCCCCCCGATTTTCTCCCTAATTGAGTCGTGTCCAATTCCTCCCCATCACTAGGGGGCTCCCACAATAAGGCTACTACTACCACTCAGCCGGGAGAGCCGAAGACTATCACGTGTTTCCTCCGAACCACGTGACGCCAGCCGACCGCATCTTTTCGAACTGCTTGCTCGCGCACCGTTGGGGGCGACGTAACACACTCGGAGGACAGCGCTATCCGCTCCCTCCGCTGCGCGAGCTCACAGACGCCCCTGACTGGCTGTAGAGCCGTGATTAATGTCGGAGCACTATGTACCTCTCATCCCTCCCCTCTGAGAGAGCTCGGCCAATCAGCTCTCTCTAGACCTCCGGCTGCGAGAGGTTACAGCACCACCCGGGATTCGAACTAGCGATCTGCGGATGATAGGGCGAGCGCTTTACCACTGCGCCACTCGGAGGCCCGCAAAGAGCATTTTTGTTGTGTTGTATCCACTAAACTCCAGTCGTAGAGATTAAGAGAAAGATGAATGTTCTATTCTATAGTTTATTTTATCTTACATGTGAGTCAGAATAATGAACGAATAAATGAATGAACAATGAGCAGCATTTGTCTCCTTCCATTGCTTACTATCTGATGGTTCCTGTCCACATCAGAACAGGAAGCTGTTGTGCTCGTTGACGCCTAATGTCACAGAGAGACCTTGTAACCCTGAAAACCATAACAAGTGATGTTTAGGTGAAAACACCATGGCTGGGAGTAAAATGGTTATGATTGCTGTCTTGATGCATGTGTTGGGCTATTTAAAAAAAAAAAAAAAAAAAAGACCTCATACACAGCTCAAAAATGACTACAATATGTCGGGGTCAGTGCCAGAACCTGACGCACTTCTACTGCTGTGACTCCTCTGCCTGATTTATTGTGATGTTGTACTTGTGCTTAGAGCTTCTGCATTTGGGACTCAGCTTCTGCTGCTGCATTCATTCATCCATTCTTTCATTCATCTTCAGTAAGCACTTTGTTCAGGACAGGGTTACGCTGCATCCATCATCTGTCCCAGAATCACTGAATGGGATGGCGATTCCTTACAAGACACCATGCACATACACATTTATACACTCTTTCACGTCTATCCATGGTTTGCATTTTTTTTTTTTTTTGGAGGAGAGAACCTGGAGGACACCCATGCAGACCTGGAGATCCATGTTCAGACAGTCAGTAATCCAATCAGATCAGGAACCCTGGAGCTATGCATTGGAAAACCGTCACGCCATCCAGGGAGAACTTCTGGCGTCACCCAGAAGAGGATAGATTCTTCTTTTTCTTCATTTCATTTCAAAGAGTGTTTTTCCTTTGTCTTGTTTAATAGAATTAATAATTTCATGGCAGTTGATTGCAGACGTTATAAAACTCTAAAGCTATGAACGTAGCTCTATTTATAACCTCGAATTTCTAAACCACGATAGAACCCACTGTACTGGGGTAATTTGTCAGATTTTGATTGGTGGAGTTGCTGATTAAAATCCTCCGGATCTCAGTGTGCAGCTGTGGCATGTACAGGACAAAAATCCGCATATGGACGCTGGACTTTTTTTTTTTTTTTACCACTTTCTGGCCAATTATCACTTTTTCCACATAATACTTGCTCAGGATTATGTCACATGTTTGCCAACCCACAGGCATAAAAGTCGGCATTATGAAAGGCAACTAATCTTTGGCCTTTAAAAGTTTATTTTTACAGTCTCCAGCTGCACTTATCCAGACTTGTGTGTGTGTGTGTGTGTATAAATAAAGGAAAAACGAGTGAAAGAGGTAAGACGACAAAGAGGGAGGTGTATTAAGGTGTGGAAAGACATGACGTGATGAACAGAGACAGATGAAAAGAAAGGAGTAATAAAGTACACGGCCAGCGCAGATGCTCAGCTATTGGTGAATGACGATAAACTCAAGAGAATGATGATGTTTGTGGGAGGATGAGACAAAAAAGAGAGATTGCTTTCAGTCTCACACAGATGTACAAATGTAAGGGGTTCTGCTCAAATGGGAAAAAGCAAGAAAACATGTGGCTATCCTTTTCTCCAAGTGGTACTAGTTAATGCTACTTTGTTCTTAGGAAAGGTTGTGTGCGTGTGTGTGTGTGTGTGTGTGTGTGTGTGTTTATGTCATTCCAGTCAACGACAACTTTTTCCCAGCACTTGATGCATCGTTTCTTTAGCGTTTAGCGGCTAAATCCTTAACTGAAACTGAAGGTTGGCAGCCATTTTGTTTGGAGTGACCTTTAGCGTGATCATGAGTCAGCACTTTTAGTCAACGTTAAAACAATATTCCCCCTTTACTCATAAGAATTAACCCACTGGCTCGAACGATTCCTGATATTCGATTATATGACACACGTGGTCCGACCTTTAGGATCTGCATTAGCTTCCAGTTCATACAAATGTATCATATATAAACGTATGATTTCATCTTATCCTGTCGTACAACAAATCGGGACATTAAATGTCTATGGACACATTATGAGGATATCAAGCTTGAAATAAAGTACAGCAGAGACTGTCCATGTGTTTAGTGAGTATGCCTAGCTTGATTTTGCTAACCTACTGTAGCTGCCAATGAGTAGCCAAGAATTAAAAATAATAATAATAATAATAAATAAAAATAAAGGAGGCAATAGTTAGCACCTAGCTGTTAAAGTTTTATCAATCATAGCGTTATTTCTCTGGGACATATACCAATAAGTTTAATAAAATAAAATGTAATTCAATTTGTTTATTTAATTTAATATTTGCCCATGGTACTAGTTTATGCTAACTTACTGCTAGATTCATATGTAAAGATTCAGAGTTAAAGATTTCCTATCTATAGGGATGATATGAGGAAAATTCTAGAGTGAAATGAAGTACGTACTGTAGCAGAGATCGTTCGTGTGTTTGGTGAGTGGATGTAGCAAGTATGATTATCTTGCTTCGCTAATCTTTCTAAACTTTCTTTTTCTTCTGGGAAGTATACCAATAATATTGTTTAATTAAATAAAATACAATTTAATTTAGTCAAAATGTAAGTTTATTTTAAAATAAAGCTAGCTAAGAGCTTGATTGCACATGGTACTAGTTTATGCTAACTTATTGCTAGATTATTTTTTAAAGATTCAGAGTTAAAGATTTCTTATCTATAGGGAATATATGAAAAGTCCAGATTGAAATGAAGTAGCAGAGAATGTGTTTGGTGAGTGGATGTAGCAAGTATGGCTAGCTTGCTTTGCTAATCTGGCTGCCAAAGTTTTTTTTAACTTCATTGACTTATTTCATTTTATTTTAACCCAGCACGTAAGGAGCTTGATTGCATGAGGTAGTAGTTTATGCTATCTTATTGCTAGATAATTTTTTAAGATTTAATATCTATATGGAGGATATGAGAAAAATGCATGCTTGAAATAAAATAGCAGAGATTGTTCATGCCTTTGATGAGTGAATGTAGCTATTATGCTTAGCTTGCTTTGCTAACCTACCTGCCAATTAGTAGCTAAGCATATCTTTTTTAATGAACTATTATTAAAATATCAAAAAGAAGCAACAGTTAACACCTAGCTGTGAAAGTTTTATCTAATGTTATTTAGCTTTTTTTCCTTGTACATATACCAAATAAGTTTATTTTTATTTTATTTAAACCCAGCTAGCTAAGAGTTTGATTGCACAAGGTACTATGCCGTTTATGCTAACTTATTGCTCTGTGAATTTTTAGAGATTTTGATTTTAAGATTTAAATATTTATAGAGACACTATGAGGAAAATTCAAGCTTGGAAATAAGTAGCAGAAAACTGGTCATGCCTCTAGTGAGTGTGTAGCGATATAGTGAGTATAAACAGCTTGCTTTGCTAACCTGCGAAGTTTTATCTAACATGTTGTTAGACTTTTTTGGGGACGAAAAAAAGATTAAATGACATACTAGTGAGTGAGGAGGTTTGTGCTAGCTTATTGATAGGTGATTAAATTTTTAAAGATTTAGAGTTAAATGCTAAAATGTCTATAGAAACATTATTTGGAAAATTCAAGCTTGAAAAGAAATAGAACAGAATGTTCATGCCGTTGCTGAGTGGTTGTAGCCAGTAGAGTTAGCCTGGTTGCTAACCTGCCAATGCTAAGCTATGTAAGATGTTTTTTTGTTTTTCTTAAACATGTAGACAATTTGAAGCTGTACATCAACTTTCACAATTAGATAATTCGTTTAGCTGAGTAATTGCACCTCAACACTAACATGGTTAGTTTAATCATTTAAAAACAGCTAGCATGACCATAGCATGAATTCTCAGCGTTAGTACCTACAGTGGTAGTAGTAATAAGCGATAATTAGCTTTAGTTAGCTGGCTAACTGTTATAGTCCATATTATGTTATTTTTGGCAATGTTAGCTGATTAGCGACTTCTCGCACAAGTAGCATGTGATTTCAGTAGGTGTGGATTTGTGTGCTCACATTCTCAGTGATTTATTTAATAATAGCTAAACCTGTCAATGTGTACCAGAAAAACAGCAAGACTGACATGAGGTAAATGTGCATTTTTATATGAGGCAATCTGTCAATCATACCTGATAAGTTCCAGACACATTATATATCTTTATATATTTATATATTGTGTTTCTATCAAAGTAAATGTCAGCTACATAATACATGTTTGATGTGAAATAAATACGCGCTGTATGTTATATTCAAGTCAAACACACGTACGCGGTGTATGTACACTGTAAGCACGTGTGTGTATAAGACCGTATCACGTATGCTATATGGTTTCATGATTCTGGGTTTATTCTAGCGTTGTTTGGACTGCATGAATATTTCACTGGAAGGCTGTTCATTCATCACAGACATCAAGACACAACATTCAGGACTGTTTAACTGAAAGACAGGCCGTGCAACGCAGTAAACAACTTTGAACTCCCGCTCAGGACTACGTGTGACTGCGCCTTCACACACGAGTGCAGATCGTGTTTCCCGCAGGAACACTTCCACAACTCTGGAATGTTTCACATCCAACACATGGCCCAACGTTGGGAGTCTGTAGAGAGTGGGATTTTATTTCATCACCCAAAATGTTCAGATTCTGTGCATGTGTGTATACGTGTGTGCTTTCCAATTACACGTTTCCTTGTCTGTTTTCATTCGCGTCGGATCAGGATGCCCGAGCGCCAGGATCTGGGGCTCGATCCCGAGGCTCGGTGAAGGCCGCGATCACTCCCGAGATTTTCTACACGGGCCATTTTCCCGGCATAAACGTATCCCTGGACTGAATTACATTTATTTTTCTTCATATTGCTCTTTTGGGATGGTTCATGATGCTTTTTTCGTTCTCTGAATTTTTATAGAGCCAGATGTTTGTATGATAGTCACAGAAAGAACACTGGATAGGATTAGACACTGCGCTTAAGGTAGTAAAAGTAAACTGACTGAAAATCTGTACTGTATACCATGAATCTGTTTCACAAATAAATCACTCGTGAATCGATTCTAAACGCTGGTGTCGTCCGTAAATAAGTTGGTTCTTTCAACATTTGGAGACACAGAGAATGAGCAGGTAATGAGTGAGTGTCTACACCTGTGCTTGGTTACCAAGAAGCTTACTTACACCCTCTCGTTTTAGGAATGCTGCAAGGGCAGAAATATTTATTTAAAATGTCTTACTTTTTATACTTTCATACATTGAACCCTGTTCAGGTTTAAAATGTGACCTAAACGCCTTCTGCGGTTGGCGATTTAATTTAATCTATATAAATAAAAGTAAGGTTTTGTCTGTACATTGGTCAAGACTCGCTCTTTCAATGATACCTTGACATTTCATACATTGGAGGACCGGAAACCAGTCTCAGAAAATTGCATGTCTGTCCAGTCATAATTTGTCACAGCATCACACAAAATGTAACGAAACTTTGGAATTTGCCTGAAGTTAAGCCTGCGCCATGAACGAAATCAAAATGTTAAGTAGAAGTGAAGTTATGAGCAGTTATGTGGCAGATTACAGATTACAAACCGAACGTTTGGAAAGCGAACTCCATATGCATCAAACTGTGGGCGCGTCTTAAACTTATTGATGTTAATGTGTACGTGGACTTCGACCTGAAATCATATTACTGATCACATTAAGGCATATCAGCTTATTCCTAGCTTCAACTGTTTAACTATTTTTTTCAAAACGTATCCCATCAAAATACTTCGTTTTAAATATTAATGATGAGCCATTATTAACCGTAGTTGTATTTTAAAAAAATTTTTTTTTTTTTACAAAATTAGATACAGCTGTTAGATTTAGATAGTAATACGTGCTTTTGTACAATATTTGCACCTAACGAAGACAACACTAGAACTCCTAAGACAATAAGGCTCATGTGTCTTCAATGCAATTGCAATTTAACTTGCAGGTGAATTAAAGAAGGACTAAAGTGAGGACTAACTGCAATTCACGTGACAGAAAAATTCAAATTAAAGTCACAAATTGCTAATTACGCAAATCTAATAGCGATTACTGATGAAATCTGCCCCCCGAATTTCACGGGATTATTCACCCAGTGCAGGTCCACCACAAACTAAAGCCCGGTGATCTGATAACCAGCTCAGCTGTGTGTGTGCGCACGGAGGATAAAGCCAAGGCTGACTGTAAAGTGCTACACGTGCTCTCCGGAGGCTCTGCGGATCAGCTGAGTGTGTAGCTGCAGGTGGAGAGATTACACAGTATCATCCATTAAAGCTCCCGTGAGGGCTTTATCCATTTGACGAAATACAGCACAGCTCCTGTATTACATGCTTTCTACCACTCACACTCACACACACACACACACACACACACACACACACATGCACAGACACATGCAGTAATGCCATCTCATACACACAGGCACATTTGCTCTCGGTTTACCTGCATGCACAAATCATCCTCTCAAGACATTCCCATCCATCGTTTCATTTTTCATCGCTTTCCCGGTCTCGTTTCGATGCCGGAAGTTTCTTTGTCAGAAAAATCCTTCCATCATTTCCCTGAACAGGACCGATAATCAAAAGAGCCACCAAGAAAGGCCTCTGTATACAGTATTTTGACGCCCACCGACTAATCGTGTGTAGCGTGGGAATAGGGTGCACATTATAATGTTTATAATCAACTTGAGTTTCTGAAAATAGATTGTTTTTCATATTTTATGACCAAATCAAAGGATCTGCCGTCATCTCTTTTATACTGGGTCAGGAACAAAGCATGCAGCTGGCTTTCATTCCTGCAATATAAATGGCAGCACATGAACCACAACATAATGAACTCGGAAACATGGTTCTAGTAGCGTTAACGACGTGCCAGACACTAGCACAAGTGTACTCACTGATGCTTCATGAGTAAAATCAATGATTGAATGGACCATGATTTCATTACAGATGGAGGCAATTTTTATCGTCCTGTATCAATAAACTTAATTCTATTGCTTTTCCAAATGAGTGAAAAAGAAAAAAAGAAAAAAAAAATCTATGTTTATGTTGTTTTTTGTTTATGTGTCCAGATTGGGTCCATATTGTAATATGTCTTTTGTGGACATTAGGCAGACCAGCGTGGACTCCTGATATTCCCCTCCTGTCCAGCAGAGGCTGCACTCACCAGAGAACTCCCTGATCTGTGTCATTCGCTTTCAGGTTACTTCCTGGTTTTAGAATATAGGCTTCCTAATCCATTTGTCCGTCTCGGCTGTGAGCCAAACAATTGCTTGGCTTGCATTCTGTTGTGTTTGTTACAGTAGTTACTTGGGATACTGAATACATTAAAGTGGTATTGGAGGTGGAATCACTGTAGGATGTCCATATTTCTTTATCTCTGCTAAAAAAAAAAATTGAGCTGTAAATATGTGGAGCACTTTGTAGAACAGAACGCATTTACTGAGGCCGTGAAGTTTCAGCTCGATCCTGATAAATAGACAAGAACAGAATCCATTTCGGAATCGTGTTGGATTTGGAAACGCCTTAGCCGAGTAGAAGAGCGGCTAATTAACAGAGCCGAGGCTGATCAAGAGAGATGACTGTTAACACACACACACACACACACACACACCCAGACACACACTGACAGACAGACGGATTGAGAGGATTACTATATGTTTTGATGAGGGTAATTAAAAGTTAAAGAATCGGCCCTGAGGGCAGTGACACCAGGGGTTGATTAGCTTCACACGCATCTCGTATGCTCAGCGGAATGCTTTAAGTATCTCGGTAAATGTTTGGCTTTGCGCGTAATCCTCTTTCTCCCAGATGTCACCTTCGTCCCTAATGTCCTTTTCTGCAGATATTTCTAAAAAAAAAAAACTCTCTGAACTTCTGGCTTGTTGAGTTACAGCTTTTGGATTATATGAACAAATGACGCGGTGGCCGTTCTGGTAAAACTCTGATTTACACTCAAATTGTCTTTCTCTTTTTTTCTTTTTGATCCTTGTTGAATCCTTGATTCTGATTGGTCAGAAGCGTTTCAGATCGAACAGAACTTATCCTTAGAAGTTCTCAGTTCTGTAGTAACTTGCGCAGGGACTCGAATACTTGCCAAGTTCTGTAGGTGCTGTTTTTTCTGTTCGTAAATTTGAACCTTTATGGAAGGAGTCTGCAGCGTCGGTGCTTTGTAGCAGTCATTTTCCTTCATGTCAACGTGTAACTTCATCGATCCATCCCTCCCATCATCATGAACAGCGGTTGTCTACAATCGGCTATGACTTGGCATTATGTAGCAGAGGGCGCCAACGTTCCCGCGCAGACCTGAGGCGAGAGTTAAAGCTACAGCTCCGGAAGGTGCGAAGCAACAGTGCTAGCCAATTAGCCAACATGCTGCCTGAGTCTAATTACGCAGAGGAAAAAGTATGATGTGCACTTTTAAAATAAGAAAATATTTACATTTTGACTTTGCATTAGAGATTCGCAGTCATATTATGGGATAATATCTTTAAAATGTATTAGATGTGTTGTGTTAATAGGAGGCTAATGTTGGCGAGGGGGAAAAAAATCGAGCTCGAGCTACGACCACTACGTTTACACTGCAAATGGAGTAGCGATGCTGGAATGATTCCCATCCTTGTTACATAAGTACTGTTTTAGCTGCTTCCTCTGAGGACATCAAAAAGCAGAAATGTTCATGCGTTCTTGCATATATTTCTAAGTGCAAGAAACAAGCTCGGAAAGCTCTAGAGCGTGTTTAATTTCACAAGCTCTGTAAAATATCGAGGGTGTTAGGAACCAAAGTCAGTCTTGGCTGGTCACTATGTCCATGTCTGCCTCAAATTCACTCATGACGCCAAAGACATTAATGAATATGTACAATTCAGCACCTAATATAAACTACATTTCCATCACGGCCATTTTTAGAGAACATACTGTCCTCGTCCTGCTTTTTTCTTTCTTTCTTTCTTTCTTTCTTTCTTCTTTTTTTTTTTTTAAACCACCCAAATGATTCTCTTCTTCACATCCAGCCAGAATATTCCCCGTCAGACCAACAGAACTTTGCTTTAAGGCTGATTTCACTTGGCTCACATTGAACACGTTGCGTCTCCCATAAAGCTCTACACGCCAGAAGCACAACAGCAAATTCATCATTTTATCGACGGTACAGTGACGGGTTCGAATGATGAAATCCAGTTCATGCGTAAGGATGGAAGGTTCCTGACACGGCTTTTGGCGAATGCGCCGCTTAGCGACAGGTGGCCGAGATCATTTATAAAGAGCTCTGGCGGTCCGGACAGTTCATAGCCCTGTTTGCATATTTGATGTTTTGGAGACATTATGTATGTCTATGTGAAGGAACTAATCCGATGGCTGCAGAACATCAGATGGACATGAAAAAATAAAATACTAAAATGTAACAATGTAATAGGAAAAACTAGGTATGCATGAGTCTGAACGTAGGAACAGTTTCACAGCGAAACGGGATAAATGCCGTTTTTGGACTCCAAAAATACTTTGCACTTCAGAGCGGCTGCTGGGAGTGGTCTGAATATGTATGAATGGATTTTGGAGAATGGTAAAAGCCATGAAAATGATATTTACACTCACATCGCAATAATGAATGTCAGGTACTGTATGATCATTCCATTCGGATAAATAGGATATTATCTCATTTGAATATTGTTCGGACACAATGTCATATACTTAACAAAACTACTGTATGTCTGATTCTGTAGTGTAAGCACTGTGGTGAAGCAGAGAAATACTGTTACAAAACATCAGCTGTTTGTGTACAAGAGACGTGGCATCTACTGTATGCGCTGTGTGTGGGCAGCTGTTGGTTAAACAGTGCATACCTGTACTATAGGGTAGAGAACAGTCATCATGTACCAAAGTGAATCTAAAACTGGTAGAGGAGGAGGCTGATGATGCTGTAAATGGAAGTTTCTGTATTGTTCAGAATGTTTCTTATTATCGGTAACAATCTTTGTAGTTAAAATGCTTTTGTGTGCAACAAAACCCAACACTTTTCTCCTAGGTGTAATTTGCTGCCCCTACGTTCGGTTTTCTATATTTAAAAAATAAATCAATCAAAACCAACATATTATTGATACTGAATTGCATAATTGGATAACCAGAAACAGAACTGTATAAGGTAGAGTTACAGCTTTTTGCAAAATCACACCAAAGCCACACTTAAACTGTATAGCACGTACAGTACAGTACCATTTTCACACATTTAAACACTCTTGTGACTCAATAAAAACATGCACAGAATATTCTCCCCTTTTAGTTGGCCATATTTTGCTTCATTTGAAAAAAACATAAAATAATAATAATAATAATAATTCTCCTGTTCAAATATTGTATACCATTGGGAAGAAGACAAACATTCAGATTCGTATCTCCAGCATAAACATGGTTTTATCAGCATCACACCAGTGCTTTGAAGCTTTTAAAAAAAAAAAAAATTTTTTTTAAACATGAACAAATATTGACATTTCTTGCAATTTGATGAAATAATACGCTGTTCACATAGAATAATCACATGAGACTTCAGTTATTTCGCTTTCATAATACATACTTCCACGGTTGCACACAAAATTCCTGCCGAGGTTCTCATGTGGTGGTTTGGAGCGTCGCCGTGTGACATCCGGCAACCGTAACTAACCTCATGTTTCATTTTGCATCCGTTTATACGGTTACAGACTGTTATTCAGTCCAGTTCTTACACACAAACTGGTTTTCATTTTACACTTATTGTTAGATTTTTTTTTAAGAATGCATGAATCGTTTAAAACATACCTAAAGATCTGGTTTAAGTCCAGATGGATTTAAGTTAGAGACGGTGCCTATGACAAAAATGACACACTCTCTTTCAAAGAGAAACTGAGCTTGTTTTTTTTTGCATGTGTGTATCGCTAAACAATGCACAGTTTAACTTCGAGCCCTGGAATGATTTAGCTCTGACGTGCTGTCTAGAAGATGTTTCTTTTTACCCTCCAGATGTAGATAAGATTATTGTTACTGTGTGAACAATGTCGCTCGAGTTGCTGAAGTTTCTAAACAAACCTAAGGTCTTGTCTCGACAACCAGTGCGATGTCTGATTCAAGATTAATGGTAGGAAGAGTTAAATTCACGTGCACCTCATGGGCTTTATGGGCAGATACAGACAGATCCCAGACACAAGATAGACGGATGGTGGGGGGAGGGGGGGGGATTGGTGAATGGGGGTTGCGAGCACAGTTAAGGGGTCAATCTGAGAGAGATCGAGTGCCACTGTGTGTATGAAAGATGAGTGAGGGAGACGCAGAGAAGACAGGATCGGTGTTTGACGGAGGTGAGGTGATGGAGGTCAGCAGTCTGGCGCTCTTACAGATTTAAGACGCGACCCGGCACTGACCTGAGACAAGGCCGAGCCAAGTTCACAACCCAGCGGGAATCTTACAGTCGGCCCACCTGCCTGATATTCTTCATCGCACACCCTCAGGTCAGTGTGTGTGTGTGTGTGTGTGTGTGTGTGTGTGTGTGTGTGTGTGTGTGTGCGTGTGTGCGTGGCTCAGCAATGAAATGGGAATGAATAAAACACTTGCAGGCGCCCTGTTATAGGAAAATCATCAACAACCTGGTGATGTGATGTAAAAAAATAAGCTATTTTGCCATCCGAAAATTATTTATTTTTTCTGCTATAACGAATTATTTTGCTTGTGTCCTTAAATTTTTTTATTCGTAGTTCTAATATTTGACCATTTCCACGTTTCAGTGTTTATATGTTCAGTGTTGTGAAATGCATCAACAGTTGTTCCTTTAATCTTATCTTGTTAAAGGTAATGAGATAAGAAAATGCAGCGTGTCAAGTTGGTACCAAGTGATCCTTATAATGACCGACACTGGAGACTCCTTCTCGAAATGTTTAATAACCTAAAAAGAATCTCCTAAAAGAAAACTTGACCATTATTAAAATGTCTTTCTTGTTAGTCTTGCATTTCTCACTTTCTTTCTATGAATGATGTGAAATGCGGTGCAGTAGGTGAGTCAGCTGTTGCCATGGAGACGAGATACTGGATGAAAGCAAGCGGTTTAAACACCCATTTCAGAGCTGCTGCTACAGAAAAGTCATCAAGACCTTCTGACCAATCGGTGGCAAGAAGTCACAGCACTCGGTTTTCTTCATAGGATTTTCAATATCCATCCATTTAGCTGTATGATTCACTTCATTTCACCACAATGTAAAACCATCTAGGAAACATTTGACCAATATTCCTTTCTGTTGGTGAAAAACATTTTCCATCTTCGACCCGTACACTCCGTCGCTAACTGAACGCAGACCGGTGACCTTTTGCCCTTCAGCTATTTAGAAGAATGTTTAAATAGAAATCTGAAGAAAACTTAAAAACTACAAGGTCATGCTTGCAGATACAGATACAGTACAGACGAGATGCTTGTAGTGGTGCTGAAAATGTTGTACATCTCTTCCCCAGAGGCCAGTGTACCCGATTTCAGCTCCGCTTTTATCACCAGTGGCGGTCCCTAACATCTGCCGTACTCCGTCTTACTGTATGTATGTATGTGTGTCAGGGGTCAGAGGTCGACGTAGGCTAATGGAGGAAGTGAGATAAGGGTAAATATGTAAGAAGAGACGGGATACGATAAACTACAGAAGGCCGACCTTTTCCTGTTATGCGTGTGCGTGTTTTGATGAGGTACGTTTTTTTAAAAAAAAAATCTTTTTTCATGTTTATCTTAAATGTCAAATAAAAAGCTCTTGTCAAAGAACCGAGAAAAAGAACTCACGTCTGATTAAAGTTCGGATTGATCAACGGATTTTAGCAACATCGCAGATATGACCGCGTTCGAATCAGTTATGACAAGACCGAGTTATAGTGTGTGTGTGTGTGTGTGTGTGTGTGTGTGTGTGTGTGTGTGTGTGTGTGTGTGTTCCATAATGCACAGAGACGGTGGCGGTCATTGTGGAGAATCCCTTTTTTAAACCAGAGCTTTTAATTAAATCAACATGTGGTGATTTTTATGTTTAATTTAAACAGATCGCAGTCAGGAAACAAATGAATTGTATTTTTTTGTATTTTTCATAAAAGTGTTTCCCACAAGCTTATATGTTAAAAAATCAAAACGCTCTAAAAATATACATTTATATAAATAAAAGTGAGGTTTCGCATGCAGACGTGGTTCAGAATTCGCTCTTCCAATGACGTCTTCACGTTTCATACATTTGAAGAACCCCGAAAACAGTTTCAGAAACATTTCCGCCTGTCTGTATGTCTGTATGTCTGTCCAGCTTAAATATGTCGCAGCATCACGCAAAACTGTCCGGACAGAATTTCATAAAACTTTGGCAGTCCTTTGGTATCTGCCTGAAGTTTAACCTGCACCATAAATGAAATCAGAGTTGTGTAGAAGTGACGCTTTGTGCCGCTTTGTCCCAGATTAGTAACCGCACGTTTTTGTGGGCGCGTCTTAAATCGACCGCTGGATGGACAGAATTTAATGAAACGTTTGCAGTCCTTAGATCGCTGCCTGAAGTTTAATCTGCACCATAAGTGAAATCGAAATGTGGAGTAAAGTGATGTTATGAACAGTTATGTGTGGGATTTAATAATCTACTTTAAAATAATCTACTAATGCGCTACTGTCTCAATGTAAACGAACACCTGCACCAATAGGATATTAATTAGAAAAGATTAAGTGAATATTTTTACTTTGGCTGAAATAACAGCGCTGATGTGGTAGAAGTGAATTTTAACACGCCGGAGTCGTTTTAAGACAAAACCTCATCTTTATCCGATCGACTTTTTCCTTGTCTCATCTGTGATTCTCTCTCCGATTACCGAACAGGGAGTGTGTTTGTATTTGTCTGAGCATCAAAGAAAGAAGTACAACTTAGTGTAAACAAGGCGTCAGATACTCAATCTTACAGAATGTGATTTCTGTGTATTAATAAGTTAGACAGAGAGTTCTGCTGTGCAGAAAGACACACAGACATGGACGTGAGCTTCAACCTAAAATAATAATAATAATAATAATAATAATAATAATAATAATATCACTGATTACATTAAAGTAAGCTATTATCTAACTTTCTCCTACATTCCCTCTTCATTCAGTAAATAATGTTATGTGGAGATGCTAATCCAAACCACATAAATGCTAGTTAGACAGCTACGAAGTGCTCATAATGCTTAAGAAACCTCCATCATCCATCTTTTCTCCTGCTCTCACATGCCCCCTACTGGACAAAATATCTTACTATTTTTTTTTTTCGCTTTTTTTTCCCCTTCTCTTTAATCTGAGAAATGAGAATCAGCCCGCAACACGCTGTTACCCCATATGCAACACGTGTATCTCGTGCTCCGAACACGAACTGAAACATCTGTAATCCCGGATCTGTCACTCCTTATGTTTAAGCTAATCAAGGCAATATGATACGAGCTATAAATTCCCACATGTGCACGCACTTCCACACACTTCAACACACACACACACACCCACACACACACACACACACACACACACACACACACACACACACACACACACACACACACACACACACGCCATGAGGCATCACCCAGCTGTCTTTGGACTTTTCAGTTCCCACAGATTTAGGACTCCTTTATGTGTCGATATAATTTTAATAAGGCTTCATAGGAATCAAAGCGCTGTCATAAAACGCGTACGCAAACGCGAAGGGCTTTTATTAACTCTTTAAATATGTATGCCTGCGATATCACATCACTGATGGGACCTGGGAGTGGAGTAATAAAAGAGGAATTGTTTTACACACACACACACACACACACACACACACACACACACACACACACACACACACACACACACGCGCACACACTGACTTAAACAGCTTATATTGCAATTCCGTTGTTTTTTTTTCTTCGAACGATGAACGGTGCAAAAACATGCCCTCTTATTTCGTTCCATAAGCATTAAAACCCCAAACCACAAGATTAACATAAAGATAAATCTCGCCCCCTCTCTCTCTCTCTCTCTCTCTCCGCCATCTCTTTTTATTTCCTCAGTTGCTTTATGGCTTTCTCTGATTGAAATACAGCACAAAGAGTGTGTTCTTCTTCTTCCCTCCCCCTTTTCGGGTGTCTTTCTGAGGAGCCCTGGGCCCCTGCTGGGCCCCTCCACCCCTCTGTGTTCAGTTTACTTTAGTGCCCTACCAATTCAATTAGCACTGCATGTATTAGGGAGCGACTGGGCAACACACAGAGGGTTTACACACTTAAACACACACACGCTGGTGTATATATTTCTACTATGTATTGCGCATTTGACATTAATTAAAGATGAAGACATTTAATATGTAGATCAACGTGTGCTGTTGTGGGAACCGTGTGGTGTGATGTGAGGCAAGTTACCGCCTCTGAGCCTTAAAGGTTCAAAGCAAATCGATAAATCAAAGCAACTTACCAATCATGGTGATTTTTGTTTTTAATCATGACGCACTTATTGTTTGTTTACAGCTGGGTTGAACAATTTTAAGTTCCTCCTTCTTATTGTTCTTCTCCATCCTGTGAAGCAAAACATTAAACTTCCACGTTTACCTCTTACTTTCGAACCCTTTTAAAAGACATCGAAACAAGCGTTCTGTCTTTTGGACTCACTTTTAGGTACTAATCCTCACTGTTTTAATTTAGACACGACCATGATTCCTCAGTATAAGCAGTGGGGTTTAGTTTAGTATAATCCAGGGTTGCCAGATTACACTGACAAATTCCCGCCTAGACATTGTTTAAACCCCGCCCCCTTAAATACCCGTTCTGATACAAAGCATTCGTTTTACCTTTCCTACAAGAAGGCCGAGGCAGACTTTATGAACAGACTTTATACGCATTAAACATACCAAGAATAAACGAAAGTGAACATGAACTACGACGATACTATGACTGTGGAAACTATTAAACTAAATGATCAGGAATAAGCCAAAAATAAATAATGACAATTAACAGGTGAAACGATTGGAAACATGTGACAATGAGGTGCAGTGCATCCTGGGAAAAATCATCTTGCATCATAAAGTTCCACGAAACACACAAACAAACAAACAAACAAACAAACAAAAAATCAAGAAAACACATGGGAGAAACCGTGACGCAAAAATGAAGCAAACTTGAATATGACTATGAATTTGGAGAAACTTGAACGTGCTTTCACTTCAAGAGAGAGAGAGAGATGAACTCTGACGCTGGCGTCTCCTTCTGGACTGTATATGCTGAATAAACTTCTTGCGGCTAACATGATCACATCAGTGTTATTCAACATGTGTTACTACGGGAAACCTGTTAAAACCTGTTTAAACTTTTTTTGATTTGCTTTCGGAACTGGAATTACAGTCAATGATACGATGATAAAAGTTTACACGCCCTATCATCCGGAGACCACGAGTTCGATTCCCGGGTGGTGCTGTAACCTCTCGCAGCCGGAGGTCTAGAGAGAGCTGATTGGCCGAGCTCTCTCAGAGGGGAGGGATGAGAGGTACATAGTGCTCCCACATTAGTCACGGCTCTACAGCCAGTCAGGGGCGTCCGTGAGCTCGCGCAGCGGAGGGAGCGGCTAGCGCTGTCCTCCGAGTGTGTGACTCCGCCCCCAACGGTGCTTATTGAGCGGGCAGATCGAAAAGATGCGGCCGCCTGGCGTCACGTGATTCGGAGGAAGCACGTGATAGTCTTCGGCCCTCCCGGCTGAGTGGTAGTAGTAGCTTTAATGAGGGAGCGCCCCCTAGTGACGGGGAGGAATTGGACACGACTAAATTAGGGAGAAAATCAGGAAAAAATACCCCCCCCGCTTCATCCTGTATGCAAGGGGGCCTGGAGTCTATCCCTGGAGACTTAGGGCATGATGCGGGGTACACCCTGGATGGGGAGCCAATCCATTGCAGGACACTCACACATACAGTACGTACACACTCACACACTCATTCACACACATTGGGTAATTTGGGAATGACAATTAGCCTGTCTTTGCATGTCTTTGGACTGTGGAAAACCAACCCAAGGCGGGAATCGCCCAAACCTGGATCCCGGAGCTGCAAGGCGATGGGGCTAACCCATAAACTATCATCGTATTGAATTTTATTTTGTCCTTAATATTACTGCAGCACAATGATGCGCATTTAAGCCGACTGAACTTTGCTTTCAAGATCTGCAGTCTGAATTCAAACTCGGTACAAAACACAAACACACAGGGGGCAGAGCACACAGCGCTGGCTTTCACCTCAGTTACCATCAGCACGAAACGCGCCTGAAAGCCCGAGATTACCGCTGTGTCTGGTTGAAACTCGGCCTGGCGTGGGCACGAGGTGAGCTCGCCCTTCCGTACGGAGACGTTTCAGATCAGATCGGAGAAAAGCGACACAAAAGCGAAAGAATTTCAAGGAAAAAAAAACAAAAAAAAAACGATATAGTGCTGATCTAGTTGTTATTCGAAAAGACTTACATAAAGTTACTTTTTCTATTCACGTTGGTGGAAGAAGTCGAATGAGGTCGCCGTGAGATCGATGTCTGAGAGCTGGAACTGCCGTCGCGAAGCAGCGAACAGTGAGGCGTTGGAACTGAAAGCTGAGCCGGTCTGTCGTAACGTGTGACTGAATTCAATCATAATGGATGAGAATTATGCTAAGGGTTGATGGAGTGGGAACGGATTATAGAGTGTGTGTGTGTGTGTGTGTGTGTGTGTGTGTGTGTGTGTGTGTGTGTGTGTGTGTGTGTGTGTGTGTGTGTGCTGAGAGACGCAGAAGCAGGAAAGAAGTTCGGATAAGTTCAGCGCACACACATACCGTATACACACACACACACACACACACACAGACACACACACACACACACACACACACACACACACACACACACACACACACACACCTCATCAACCCGCATCAATAATATTCCACATCAGCAAAGGATGGTTTCTCATCAAAGGCCACACTGGGACGCGTTCGCCCACCAACACACACACACACACACACACACACATACACACACACACACTCTTCACAGGCAGCCCACCTCTGAACTGATGGAAAGCTGCTCGCAGCTCTCAGCAGAGTTGTGAAAAATGATATTCGAGTTCATAGCTTCATTCCAGCTCTCACACGCCAAAGTAAAGAGCGCGAGTGTTTGGATTCGGGGAGCCGAATCCAGGAAACGTCGGCCACTTTGACTCTATAATAGGTCGGAGTTGTTTGACGTTGCTTTGAAGCCAGCGCAGATCGAGAGATGGGCCTCGCTGGAGACTTAATCACCGTCTTGTCGGGCGTGACATGAGTGTCAGAGCGGGCGATCATGTATGCGCATACACACGGACACACACAGAGACATATAGAAACACTTAGCCATGTGGCGAGAGACGTGAGGTTTCCTTTTCTTTTTTATTCTCCCTCGGAGACTATGGGTTTTCCGATTGATCGGAAGTCGAAGATGCTTTTGTGTAAAAGTCAATCGCATGCAGGGTAAAGGAGAAGGAGGGATGCATATAGCTGCTGACATCTGTGAAGTGTGTGTGTGTGTGTGTGTGTTGGGAGCGGTTTATCAGCCATTACACACAGGCCACAGGCTTGCATAGAGACATCACGGATGTAGCCTAAGGCCTTCCTTCTCGCACAGGGGGGCTTCCCAAACAATCAAAGCACATCTTTTATTTTTATGATGAGTGATTTTAGAGATTTCTGCACATCCTCAAAGAGTGTGTGTCGTAACACGAGCTTCCTTACGGCTCCGGGGTCCCAGGTTCGATCCTGAGCTCAGGATCATGTTCTCTCCATGAACACTGTATGGTGTGTGTGTGTGTGTGTGTGTGTGTGTGTGTGTGTGTGTGTGTGTGTGTGTGTGTAAAATGCCTTGTGATGCTTTGGCATCCCAGCCAGGTATTGCATTCTGCATGTATTCCAGAATCAACCCATCCCAGACCAGGATAAAGTGCTTCTTGAAGATGAAAGACGTAAGATTTAAGGACGGCAAAAAAACAAACAAACAAAAAAAAAAAAAACACTCAAACATCCCTCCTAGACAAGATCTGGCAGTGGATATTAATAGGTACACTCTGCCCATATGCGAAATAGCTCTCCACACCAGGAGGGGGCAGTAGTCTGCATCTGTCCTTTTGGTGGGAAAAACAAGAACAGAACAACCAGAATCTTTGAAATATCTTCAGGTTCTAAGATTACGATAATATTTTTTGTCACAAGCATCTTACAGCACAGTGAATTGTTTTTTTCCCCCCCACATATCACAGTTATCAAGCTGGGGTCAGAACACAGGGTCGGCCAGAATACGGCGCCCACTGGAGCAGATAAGGGCCCTGCTCAAGGCCTCAACCGTGGAAACTTGACATTGCTGGGGCTTGAACCCCCGACCTTCCTATCAGAAGAAGCAGAGTTTTAATCGTTTGAGCCATCACTACCCCCATCAAGAGGACTCGGACATAATGTTTTTTCCCATTAAAAATTTCATGTGGAAAGGTTTTTGTCCTTCTTCTACAGAAATTTAGCAGTTGTTTACTTGTTAAAGAATGACAACGTCAATTCTTTCCCTAAATTTAATATTGTCTATTTATTAATTTTATATACCGCTTATCCTGTACAGGGTCGTGGGGAACCCGGATCCTATTCCAGGAGACTTTGGGCGGGAGGCCGGGTACACCCTGGCACCCAGTCCATCACATTGCGCACACACACACACACACACACACACACACACACACACTATGGGCAATTTGGGAACGCCAATTAGCCTAATGCGCATGTCTTTGGACTGTGGGAGGAAAACTGAGTACTCGAGACGTGACTCTATCTCTTGACCCTTGGGGTGAGAGGCCGCCACTAGGTCCACTAGGTCACTGTAATGTTGTTCAAATTCTGCAAAACTTTGGGATTTTTTCACTTACCAGCCTCTCTCTGTCTCTCTCTCACTTTAACTTAATACCCGTTTGTCACACTCCTAGTATATACTGAAAAAATCAAATATTCGAGCTGAAAAATTCAAGACAGCATCTTCTATAAATGCTAAAACTCCTTACCATAATGTATCAGGCAAATTGTGTAGTTGATCATCGTGATATAATAGAGGCCAATCAGGTTTCACATTGAGACACTGACCATGTCAATGATTGTTTTTAAGCAATCGCCAAAATCAGTCAAATAAATTTTTCCCCCCCGACAGAATAAAAGACTTTAAAAACAAATTTAGTGCATTTTATCCTTACACTGGCCTGGACAGCTCTTGGTGAATGAAGCCATGTAGCCATAAACGAAAAACATACACACACACACACACACACACACACACACACACACACACACACGAAATGTAATTTATAGTGCTCCTGTGTTCTGTGATATGTACAGCTCAGGTGTTGGGTCAAGGCTAAGTACGTTCGTGCTGGAATTTGTGGAATTGACTGTATCACCCCTGTAATCCCATCAATCACAGAGAGAAGCGCGGTCAAGCCAGGGTCAAACCCAATGGCTTGCCCGGAAAGCTACATTTTATGCGCCTGTTTTGCGTGTACCTGAGGAGTCCATTAAAGCTCAGAAAGGCTACAGCTCGTGAATTAGACAGGGCCAGACAACAGACAACATTCTTTGAGAAACACTAAACCAGAATGTTGGCTCGGTTTGCTACACCATGTGGCTTCTTAAATGGTCGCCGCCCTTTCACACTAGTTCAGTTTTGCTGGCTGGGCCCGTTCAAGAACACAGGCTAGATCTCGATTTATTTGCCGCAAATAAGCTCTAGCATGTTTGTGGCTAGTACCTGAATTTCTGCAGTTTACTAACAGTATACTACCTGATACTACTAACCTGATACTACAGTATCAGGATAAACCAAACTGATTCCGTGAACATTGGGTAGTAATTCTACTACATCATCCAGGAATTAATAGGAACCGTTAGCGTGAACGCATTGCTTGCACTCAAAGGTGTTAGCAGAGTTTTGAGTCATCGCTACAATTAAAGCCTTGGACATCCCGAGGTAAACAGGTCACGCTGGCTCAGATCTTATCCGCAGTTGGTGTTGCGGCTGTGAGCAGGGTACTGAGTGTACTTATGCTAAATGGACTCCTAGTTCATCTGCTTTTACCCAGTGTTTAGTCTGGCCTTAGAGAGCTCACCCACTGTGCCTACTGTCTCACTCACGCAAAAGTGCTGTTTGAATGTAAAGCCACACGCTATCCATCAGCATGAATAAGGGACGTGTCCGTAATTGTGGTGGGAAAGTAACTGGAACAGAAAGGGAATGGTTGATCTGGTTCCAAAGATCTCCACAACACTTTGCAAGACGTTTATCAGTATTTCTTAAACACTCCAAAACCCCAACATTACAGCTGTGTTCCAGCTATGGAAAAAATTTTCCTTCTTTTTTTTTTTTTTTAGCTAGACCTGCCACTGGCCGGTTCTCCATAACTAATTGAACCCTTAACAGCTGATTTGTCTAAAAGGGTTTGAGGCAACACTTCTGGTAAATGACTTCACGTGGTCATTAATTTATCCATTCACCTATTCAATTACCTTCAGCAAGCACTTTATTCTGGTCAGGGTGATTGTGGATGTGGAGTTCTTTTGGAAAACACTGAGCATGAGAATGAAATACATTCAAGACCTTGGCGTCCATGGAATCTTTAACTACAGTATTACCAAAAAAACAGCAACCAACAGTAACTCTCTCGTTATTTGGCATGAAATCCTATTTCTTCCAATAAAAGTAAATGTCATGAGCATTTAAAAGTTCTAAGGGAACACTAAGGTGCATCTTGAACAAATGGATATCATACTTGGTTGAAACACAGCATGCACAAAGAGCTCAGCTACTAAGCCTTTGAGGCTTCTTGTCTAAGATGGACTGGGCAAACCTTTACACTAATATTACCCGAGAGCTCTTACAGTATAAGTGGGAGAGGTTGTACAGAGTGCTGAAGGACGGGAATAAGAAATTGCTCTGGTGCACTGGACTAATGAGATGGAGTGACCCCCTATAGTTGACACGTTACTCATCTCTAACCACCCGTGGTTCTCTACCGACCATTCCTGAGCTGCAGAACACAGAGGACCCCCTGTATATGAGGCCACGTACAGAGTTGGGAATGGGGCGTGCATGGTGTATTTGAAATTCTTCTGGTGGTTAAAAGAACTTGCATCCCTTTATATATGGAGAGAGCAATGGCCCGCTTGGTGGTGAAGCTGAGGTTACGACCCTGGCTCGTGATTCACTACATGACCTTCCTTTAATAACTTCCTCCCATAAAAATCTAACCCCGAGTTCAGCTTTAGACTCAGCATCATTCCGAATCCTCCTCACTCTCACTATTCCCTCTCCAGTGCTCTGAGCTGTATTTCACCGAGGTCGCTTTTGACATGGCTACCCTGTGGCTTCCGGTCCTCAGCAGCTCCATTCATCTCTTTTTGTGGTCGGGCTTAAAAAACAGGTCGCATCTCAAAATCTAAAGTAAATACCACATGCCCTGCCTTCCAGTCCGCTCTCAGCCCTGTCTTTCATCCCCCCCCCCCCCATTTTAAGAATATAAATCCATCAGAGAGGTATTCAAGAACCCAGCGTGGGTTTTACAGCTGCTACATTTTCTTGTGGGCTCCCCCCCAATTTTAACCTCAGCACCACTTCCTGTTTTGGAGGCCCTCCAGAACCTCATTTCTTTCCCCTAAGGCTCAGGAATCTCGACCTCAAAATGTTTACAAAACCAATCATCATGTGTTATGATCAAAAATCGTTAAGGAAATCCATTGCAGGAGAAATTAAACGGCTTAGACGAGCCTAACACATGGTTGCAAACAAGCAACCGTCAGCGTCCTCATGGTAGAACTTTTAGATGTTTTGCAAGAGAAGGCAATGTGGGTGACTTTGCTTCTAGGAAGAACAGGTTCAGATCGGATCAGAACGCAGGAGACATGCATGTTTGCTGGTTAAATCAGCTTTTAAACCCCCCCCCCTTTTTTTTTTTTTTGCTAGTTACTGTAGATTTATAGGAATGAGCAAAAGGCTTGGAACAGTATTTGAAACCCCAATGGCCAATGAATACAGTAGAAAAGACAGATCCACAGAAATGTTAACTGGTAATGTATTATCATATTATATTATTATCGTCAACTTGATTCTATGGGAGTTTGGAGATTTTGTGATTTTATTGGAAACGTAATCGTCCCCTGTAAACCGCTAACATGAGCAAGCTAGCAACTCTGATCAAACCCAAGGCAAAGGTCCTGCTACAGTACTGTGTGACTGCTACTGTAGTTTTTCATGTTTTAAGATTTGAGACTACAAGCCACGCGTCCAAGGAAACAAGATAACCCAAAGGGAACCCAATCAAATCATTCAGTAAAACATGGTCTTGAATTGTTAGCTTTTAGGGGTTTTCACAACTTTAATGCCAATGCCAAAGGAACTGTTGTTTTTACTGTATATAGTTATCATGTAGGTGATCTCTCTAATGTCTAGAATTCACACGGTTTCAAAGGTGGAGTAACCCAGATACAGTACAAGACTTGAAGGGAAATAAGGTATTGGCGAGCCATATTGCTTGGGGAAAAAGTACTTACAATATAAACATCATTACAAGGAAGAAAACTGTTCTGCAAAGACCAACACTGAACTTTAACTACGTTTCACTTGTTCATTTGTTAATTTTGGTCATCATTCAACTGTTTCTACTTTTTGGCAGGAAGGCAAGCTGAAGCCACACCAGAACCACTATTATGTTCTTCCAAGGGCATTTTCACATTTAAATACTTTGCAGTGAAGTGTGTCTCCGAGCCTGAGACTGGTCCACACGATTGTGGCCTGGTACTTCTGAAAACAAAAAAGGCAGTTTGGGGCTCGATTCTACCAAACCATGATGTGTTCGCCTTTGTGTCACCTCCTTGTCACAGCTTATACGGTAAACTGATTGGCCCCTACTGACCACATTGCATCCTATATCAAGTTCTGGTTATGGTGGGGGAAAGACATCTTGGTTATGGTCAGTGGGAAAGACAGACTGTCTCATTGATGTGTAAAACCTAAACTTCTTCGTAACAGTAATACTGTAATTGACTCTTGATTACCAGGATACCTTGAAAAAAATGTTATACATATTTATATGCTACATATATATAGTGACCTGTGCCGTGTAATTCAACCCGTTATGGTAGCCTCCAAAGATTGATACACTGTACTTTGGTGAATACCATGGAACTTACTGGGTAGCGCTGCAGCAACCAAAGTTCAGCAAGTACATAATTTGGTAAACAATTAATTTTGATTCCATATAAAATTTCCATCCATTTGGATGACATACTGTATTTTAGCATAACCAAACTAATAAACTAAGTCCTGCTGGTGCCCCCAAGATGGCCAAAGAAACTCTGGTTCCCAGCACTTCTACGCTTGGTTCAAGGTCACCCTTGGCAGCTACCGAAAAAAGCCGATCTTCTGTCTCAAGTAGCGGGACAAATCTGGCACCCAAAGCCAGAAATTCTGCAAATGTGGGTGTGGCCTCTGCTCAGCCCCTCCCTAACCTGGGCTTAGATGAGGCAGTAAGGAGAACAATAAATAGCTCAAAGGCACCCTCTACTTGGAGTAACTATTCAAGCAAATGGCGAATATTCTCCGCATGGTGCCAAGATCAGCAGCTAGACGTTACCAATTGTGACACTAGCTTTGTTCTCCGCTTCCTCCAGACATTGTTGGATTCTGGGAAATCGGTTAATACTCTAAAGGTCTACATCTCCGCCATCTCACACTTTCACGTGTCAGGACGGGGCGTGAGTATTGGTAAACACTCCTTAGTGTCTCAGTTCCTTAAGGGTGCACATCGCTTATGCCCAGGGAAGAGTATAAGGTCCCCAGCTTGGGACCTTACTACTGTCCTACGCTCACTGGTTAAAATACCATTTGAACCGCTGGATCAGACCAGTCTGAAGTTCCTGACATGGAAAACAGCCTTCCTCCTGGCAATATGCTCAGCCAAGAGGGTCGGTGAATTGCACGCTTTATCAGTCAGTGAAGACTGTCTAAGATGGAAGCCGGAAAGCACTGGAGTTTTTCTCTGGCCAAATCCGGCATTTCTACCCAAAGTCCTTAGACCTGGTACAATAAACCAGGTGATTGAGTTGAATGCTTTCCACCCAGACCACCCTCCGTCAAACACTGGGTTGAATAATCCATCCTTATGTCCTGTCAGAGCATCGCGTACATACATTGAGCATACTCGTACATTGCGACAGTCACATACCCAATTATTTGTGTGTTTTAACAAAAAGTGCGCGGGCAAGCCCGTATCCAAGCAACGTTTGTCTCACTGGATAGTGGATACAATTTCACATGCATATTCCAGTCAAGATCTTCCTATACCCAGTAGTCTACTTGCCCACTCTACCAGGAGTATGGCCACCTCCTGGGCAGCGCTTAAGGGAGTATCACTTTCAGACATATGTGATGCAGCATCCTGGAGCACCCCGTGCACGTTTACAAGATTGTATAGGATTAATGTTGCCAATCCTAATTCTTTGGGGTCCACAGTTTTATCTGCAATTAAGTTACCAGAGGAAAGAGGTGATATGGGTCCCTCGTGACTCTGTTGGTACTAGTCATCCAGATTGAGACCGTGGTGACGTCTGAGTGAGGTCGAAATATATCGTAAGTTATGACCATAACTATGGATCTATGAGACCGAACGATGACCGTCACCATCTCTTGTCACTCGGGACGAGCTGAGGCGTTCCAGGCAAGAGGAAGTAGTTGATCCAACCGGATGTTTATACTGTATAACACCCGACCCCTAAGGTCAGTCACCTGACGTTGTTGTATTAGGTCTCGAGGATAGGCGGTAGAATGGCGTCATTCAGATTGAGACCGTGGTGACGGTCATCGTTCGGTCTCATAGATCCATAGTTATGGTCATAAATACTTAATAAACTATGCCATGATGAATTTTTTTGAGGTTTGCTGTATACTTTGATATTAACTGTGTTACCCAGTAAGCACCGTAGTACACACCATAGTGAAGTTCCACAGTACCTATCCTGGTACTCTGCTGCATTATATGGTACTTACCATGATAATGTCCATATTATATAGTTACTATGGTAAATACCATAGTAAAATGTCTTATGGGATAATAAAGCAATGAACCCAGTGACTACCGCATGCAAGAGTGCTGTTCAGATCCACATGTCAGAAAGGAATTCTTCTTTGTAAAAGCCAATGTGTGACCCTCCAAAAAAACAAAAAAAAAAACGAGCTCAGACGTGGACGTGGTTGGGCAGTCAAGTGTGAAGACTCAGAAAAACACAAGGCAGTTGCACCTTAAAACTCCAATTTACAAACCTTTATGCTGAGTGTGCATTTTGGCTCTGGGTTCTGCCAGCAGTTCTGCACGCTACATGAAACTCCAGGTGAAAAAAGCAGGGAAAAGTGCAATTAATAATAAAGGAACATGTTTGGCTTTCCTCATTTTTGGTCTAAGATTTTATTTCCTTTTTTTTTTTTTTTTGGGAGGCTATAATTTCCTCTGTTTTGCTCTCTTCTTTCTTTTTTTCCCCCTCTATAGCACTTTGGCTGCCCTACAAAACCGGAGCCCTGTTCATTAATTAGTTCCGCTGTTCACGCACGTGCCAGCTTCCTTTCCTGTAAATTGCTTTCTTTTTCTCTCTCACTCGGTCTCCCTTCCTCCCCGTTGCTAGCATCGGAAACACCGCCGGCTCTGATCTTCATGGTGTGGTTGCTCGTGGCGGGGAGGAAAAAGGGCCGGCGGGATGAGCCGAGGGAAGGAGAACGAGGTAGGGGAATGGGAGCGTAGTGACAATCCCGCAGGCGTTTGAGGGGAGAAGGCAGAAACTCAAACGGTGTCCTTTAGGAATGAGCGGTCGTGCTATTAATGTTCACGCTGTCCATCTTTCCATGACACACCATGATGCATTCTTCAGCACCACTATCTTGTAGGGTCTTCAATTCTTTTTAATAGTAATACAGGACAGTATGATTGAGTAGTAATCAGTCCGACTTGTTATGCAGCACATAAGAAGGATTTAACATCATCACATCATAATCATATGGCTAATTAAAAGAAAATGTGGCTTATTCCATGGTTATGGAAGCATTTTTCCATAAAAGAAAAAAAAAACTGCATCACACAACATGGGTGTCTCCATTTTCCTGTTTTAAAGCTTAGATTTGTTTCTTATGCTAGACTTTAAAGGGGACCTATTGAACAAAATTCACTTTTTCATGATTTGAGACATTAGGATGGTTCTCCAGTGTTCCACAAGCCAGTTACAGTAAATTTCCCCCCTAATGTGACCTCAGATAGGACGATCCAATACCCTGGCTCGTTGCTCAGCTCTGCTGTTCTCTGAACATAAAAACAGGACACATGAAGCTAAATGAATCATGAGCAACAACTGTTAAAATCAGAAAATTAACAAATCACGTTTATGAAGGGTGTTCAAATCAAACTGGGACTTGTGATGACATTTTTATTGAATGATGGCATAAAAGCAATTGACATAACAGAACACTTTAAGCACAGCGTGGTGATGAGGCTGTAAAACATCTGAATGGTGCGAACATTTTAAAGAAACGTAGCCCGGAGCTCGCTGCAGTCGTTATGGTGAACATTCAGCAACATTCATTCAAGTGGAAGACCTGATTCTTGAAAATCGACAGATAACTTGTCGCCAACTTCAGTAACAAAGAGATCAAAATGAATCTGTCATTCAACAACACCACTTGCACGCTACAGGAGCTCAACTGGAAGTTCTGAGCGTACAGTTCCCGCGTACAGTCCTGAGCTCCAAGCCATTTCCACATGTTCGGGCCAATGAAGCACTCCATAGGAGGCCAGTGTTTCAGACGTGAGGCAGGCAGTCTGATCACGGCTAGGGGATACTGAGAAAACCTTCTACCTTGATGGTGTCCAAGCGCTAGTCAAACACCGGGTGCATTAGTGTAGCAGCGGATTATATATGAAGTATATGGAGTTTTTACTTTTAGTGTTCTGTTATTCCCATTCATTCACTGTCTAAACTGCTTTATCATGTATGAAGGGTCGCGGGCGGCCTGGAGCCGCAGGTCATGAGTACATGATGGATGGGGTGCCAATCCATCGCAGGGCACACATTCACACACACACACACACGCTTATTCACAAACAATTTGGAAACAGCAAATAGTTTAATCTGAAGTTACTCAAAAAAAGTAATCTACCACAAATGACTAATTTCCACTTTAAAATTGTAATTTGATCACATTACTGATTATTACATGCAAAAAGTAATCAGATTAGTAATTACGTTCCTTTCAAGTTACTTTGAAAATATCTCTCACCGCGTGCGCCTGTGATGGGCTGCGTCTCAACCTGTTGTCCTCGTCCACTTCCTCCCTCCTTTAACCCTTCTCCTTCCCCCTTCTTCCGTAAGATCTCACCTCATGTCCATGTATCTGTGGCGTCGCCCTGCACAAAGAGTGAACCCGTTACAGCATCAAATGTAAAAAACTACAAAGCTCACCGACGATTGATCAAAGCGAATGCTCGTTAACTGATACTGCCGCACAAAACGTGATTTTTTTTTAATGTATTTTGATTCATTTTTAAACACCACATTATGCTAGTAAGAATTTTATAGACATTGGTTACTGTAATCAAATTACATGCATTGAAAAATTTTATTCTGCGCAATCAAAATTCCAAAACTTCTGGTTTTACTCAACCCCACCCCCCCCGCCACCCCCTGCCCCGTAACTGTGAGAAATAAAATCATATTTTAAAAAAAGATATAGACTGAAATAATTTTTTACAAAATTGATACCCTGCAATACCCACAAGCCACTGCACAGCACATGACCACATCACACACCTCAAAAGATGAAGGACACTTGAGGCACGTTGTTGGATAACTGTGTAGTATACTGTACAGTAAGGTTTGTGTTGCACCCTTTGTTAAAGTTCGGTTCAGTTTTGAGCCCCATAAATCAGTGATAATTAACTAAATAATTTTCAAAATTGCCAAAAAATTTAAATAAAAAAAGGGGTGAATCATGTAAATAACATATAAATGTATATAAAAATACCAATGTGAAAGTGAATTCATTCATCTGAAACAATTAATGAAAATCGAAATGTAAAAATAAATAAATAAATAAATAAATCCCATACAAAACCAAAAACAGAATTGAACACTACATGTAGAAAATCACATGATTTATAGGTTGTTTATGTAAGCGCTCCATGTTGTTTACTAGCTAATAGCGATTAGCGATAGATGGAGGGAGAATGTATCAAATATCTTAAAGTCTCTTCAGCATTTTCCTGTGCATTAAAAACATTCAATAATTCAATCATCTGCATAATTAGTTTTAACGATTAAATCTGATGTGTTTTTGGGAAACTTTCAAGACGGCCGTTGCAGATGATGACTGGCGGGCTTGTATGTGAGGAATACGCGGAAAAACGAAACCTTTGCAATCTAGGGTCAGTTCGCCAGTAATGCTTCTGAAATCTGCTCGAGTTTGTGGGATTTTGATGATCTGAGAGCGGGAGGCAGGGGATTATGGGATCAAAAGGCGACCGTTCTAATCCTCCCTGTTATTAGCCATGATAGCGCTATAAATGACAACACATGGGAAGTTTCTCAGCTCTACAAACTAGCTGGTGAGCGACTGCGAGGTTTATGTGTGTGTGTGTGTGTGTGTGTGTGTGTGTGTGCGGGGATTAGACTAACATGCACTCTACTCTGAAGCCTTTCTTTTTTCTTGCTTTCGCTCCCGTCTCGAGCGTTCGCGAGGACTTGATGAAACGAGTGAAGATCACAGTGCTCAGAGATGAAGCGCTAATCCTGGTCTACAGTACTCACGTCTTCATTTTCTCTCTCAAACTCCCTTCTTGCTTTAAAATATGGACTTTGAGGCAAATGCAGTCACAAGCAGTAGAGCACGGAGCTAATTGGACGAGAGACGGCCTGAGATTCTTTCTACCGGAATGTACGCTCACATCCTACTTCCTGGTGGTTTTAAATAGATGGTGTGAAAAAGAACGATACAGTAAGAGTGATGGGAAAACATTCATAACAGATTTATTATTATAAAAAAAAATATTTTTTAATATTTTACTTGTTTGTTCCTGCATTACCCATAATGCCATTCTCCTTTCTGATAGTAGTATTTAGCCCTTACTTTATCTCTATTTTTTTTTTAAAAAAGCGATAAGTCCGTAAGCCTCTTCAACTCTTTCTATCTCACCTCCTAACTCTCAGATCGCTAACTAGCTCAGCCAAGTCTGAGTGCTTTAACCTACCACAGCTGCATTGCATCCTGGGATATGAAGTTCAGGATTCGCTCCATTGTTGGAGAATGGTAAAGGGAAAAAAAAAAAGTTTTTTGTTTTTAGGAGCTCACAGCGACCGCAATAACCACATCCCCTCTGCGGAATCAGGACAATCCAGAAACGCTATCTACCTCACATAATAATAATGAAACTATAGAACCAAGTGATGAATTAGCGCCACGATCACTAAACACATCATAAACATTTCAGTATGATAATATGCAATGTGTTTCAGGGTGGAGTTTTCCTTTAATGTCTAATGGGCCTCATCACTCACACTTCCTCGATCCTTCCCTTTCGGAAACTTGCATGGAATATTCCGCTCCTTGCTATGCGTTTCTGGGAAAGGAGCTATCCTTGGTTTCCTTCTTTCAGAGGCCAGATTCCTCCGGAGTACCCAAGTGTGCGAAACCAATGGAAGAAGCCGTGTAAGGACGACTCGGCTAATCCTCCAAGCATTACTTACACACACACACACACACACACACACACACACACACACACACACGGAAACAAACAAAAAAGATGAACTCTGGGTCGCCGCTTCCCACTCTGACCACACAAATCTCGCACTTTAATATCATCTCGAGCGCAGCATAGCATTTTTTAAATAGCTAAGGGCCACCCAAAACATGTGAGCCTACACTAAGGATTAAAACCAGACTTTAAATACACTCCTTTCCAGTGGGCAAGCTGGTCCTTAATCGGTTTCTGTAGTTATTTGAAATGTGAATAACAGTGTTTTTGGGATGTTACTATTTAAAGTAACTAATTACATTACAAAATGACTGTCTTCAAAAAATAATCCGTTACATTACTGCGTCACTTTCTGATAAAAGTAACTAGTCCGGGTACTTTTCCAATGCAGAAAATGAAAACTCCTTTGTGCTTCCTCATGCATGTTGTTTTAGTCGAGACCTTTATAATTATTCTACCATCATCACTCAGCGAGGTTTGGCCCGTAATCTGTTCACTACTAATACCGCTATTTCACCTACGCGGTTTCACGCGGTGGCCGTAAGTACAGTTCATCATGATTCACCGCCAGTTTCGGCGCTGTGATTAGGTTTCCATCCTTCCGCGCGCCGGTCCTCGCATAGTCAAACCGCATAGGTGAGATAGGGGTATAACAGCAGGAATAACAGAGGGGGTGGGTTATCGGGGGCGGGGCTTGTAGGATGACTTTCACACACACACACACACACACACACACACACACTAATGGATTGGGAATGACTGCTGTCTGGTTCACGGATTACATAAATTGTCTGACTAACGGATTACATTTTTGAAAATATAACTAAGTAACTGAGTACTTAAATGGCGAACCTAATGCATTAGATTACTCGCTACATCAAAAAAGTAATCCCAGTACTCTAACGTGTTACTTTGTAACGCGTTACACCCAACACTGGTCACTAGCCTGTGACTAGCATGCTAATCTGCTTTCTGACACAATTAGCATTCTAAGACACAGACACTGTACTGCATATACAAACGCTGCATGCAAGTTGCAGTACAAATATCAGGTTGTTTGCTTTTATTTTGCACTCAGGCTTTCAAAGTTGCTAGGAAAAAAAGCAAGAATGGAATTAACGAAACCAGTCACAAAATCTGCCTTTGATTATGGGATTAGTCTAATCTATCATTCCTTATTTGAAGAGAAATACATTTTAACTCGCGCCGCGTCCTGAATATTTAAACATTGCTGATCTGATCCGACAAAACATGTCCATGTAAGTTGAGATTCCTTGCTCGGAAATGGTTCATAATTCAATCTAGTACGATTGTCAGGTTGAGGACGACTGATTAGAGAAGCCTTCAATGGTTCTTTTAAACCAATCCGAGGTGTTGTTTACGTTTTCTGATGATGAACATGCACGCTTTCCCGGAACGACCATAAATTTATTAGGAGCAGCGCGCACGATTGTTCGGCTAGTCCAGTTTCGATGATAAAATGGCGGCTGCTGTTTGTCAATGTCGCTGATATTTTTATCCGGACTGCTGAACGAGTGCCGTCTGGTCGAAAAAGTGAATGGGAGATGCAGGAATGCTGGCAGGATCTTAAAAAAAAACGCCCTGTGACAGATGCAGGCGATGACGCGCGCAGAGTCCGGAGCGTAATACTTTTTAATTATCTTTCTTAACAAGCAGGGGAAGTGGTTTTCCCTCCCCGCCCTAGTGACCCACAGAACCCCCAAAACTCAGTCTGTGCCAGTCCACAGATTTCCCAACGTTCAACACGAGCTGCATTAATCTTCTCCCCATTTTCCATGCAGTGTGTACTGCGTCCAAAGACAAAGTTTGATCTACAATCTGGACTGTATCACTGTGTTATGCCTTTCTCTGTCTTCTTGACAAAATCCGTCTCTTATTCCAAACCACACAGACGAAACAAATGCCACCAATGTCATTTATTTGTAATTGGTATTCTTGTCACGATCTGGCACTCACAGCTCTTCATATTCCCATGAGGCAATCCTCGCAATGTACACATATGACCATCATATTACAGCGGCTTTAATATCAAAAGTGACGTACAGTTTCTCATAAATATGACCTTTTTGTCTAGTTAACAAGAATGGTTTCTTACTATACAATATACACACGTGGACAAAATTGTTGGTACCATTCTGTCAATGAAAAAAAAACTCACAATGGTCACATAAATAACTTTAATCTGACAAAAGAAAGAAAAAATTCTATGAACGTTAACCAATGAAAGTCAGACATTGCTTTTCAACCATGCTTCAACAGAATTATTTTAAAAAATAAACTCATGGATCAGGCCTGGAAAAAAATGATGGTACCCCTAGAAAATACTGAAAATAATGTGACCAAAGGGACATGTTCATTCAAGGTGTGTCCACTAATTAGCATCACAGGTGTCTACAATCTTGTAATCAGTCAGTGGGCCTATATATAGGGCTCCAGGTCGTCACTGTGTTGTTTGGTGACATGGTATGTACCACACTCAACATGGACCAGAGGAAGCGAAGGAAAGAGTTGTCTCAGGAGATTCGAAAGAAAATTATAGACAAGCATGTTAAAGGTAAAGGCTATAAGACCATTTCCAAGCAGCTAGATGTTCCTGTGACTACAGTTGCACATATTATTCAGAAATTTAAGATCCATGGGACTGTAGCCAACCTCCCTGGACGTGGCCGCACGAGGAAAATTCATGACAAATCAAAGAGACGGATAATCCGAATGGTAACAAAAGAGCCCAGAAAGACTTCTAAAGAGATCCAAGGTGAACTTCATGCTCAAGGAACATCAGTGTCAGATCGCACCATCCGTCGTTGTTTCAGCCAAAGTGGACTACATGGGAGACGACCAAGGAGGACACCATTGTTGAAAACAAATAATAAAAAGCCAGACTGGAATATGCCAAACTACATGTTGACAAGCCACAAAGCTTCTGGGAGAATATCCTATGGACAGATGAGACAAAGATGGAACTTTTGGCCAAGGCACATCAGCTCTATGCTCACAGACGGAAAAATGAAGCATATCAAGAAAAAAGAACACTGTCCCTACTGTGAAACATGGAGGAGGCTCTGTTATGTTCTGGGGCTGCTTTGCTGCATCTGGCACAGGGTGTCTTGAATCTGTGCAGGGTACAATGAAATCTCAAGACTATCAAGGGATTCTAGAGAGAAATGTGCAGGCCAGTGTCAGAAAGCTGGGTCTCAGTCGCAGGTCATGGGTCTTGCAACAGGACAATGACCCAAAACACACAGCTAAAAACACCCAAGAATGGCTAAGAGGAAAACATTGGACTATTCTAAAGTGGCCTTCTATGAGCCCTGACCTCAATCCTATTGAGCATCTTTGGAAGGAGCTGAAACATGCTGTCTGGAAAAGGCACCCTTCAAACCGGAAACAACTGGAGCAGCTTGCTCATGAGGAGTGGGCCAAAATACCTGCAGAGAGGCGCAGAAGTCTCATTGACAGTTACAGGAATCGTTTGATTGCAGTGATTACCTCAATGCAACAAACTATTAAGTTAGGGGTACCATCATTTTTTGTCCAGGCCTGTTCCATGAGTTCATTTATTTTATAATTCCGTTGAAGCATGGTTGAAAAGCAATGTCTGACTTTCATTGGTTGGAATTCTTATTTATTATTACTTTTATCAGATTAAAGTTATGTCTGTGACCATTGTTAGTTTTTCTTTCATTGACCGAAGGGTACCAACAATTTTGTCCACGTGTGTAAGTATAGATGGATAAAATATATAACCATATGTTAGTCTGTAATAAAGAATATCTATTTATGCTTTGAAACTGGTTTATTTTTAAAAGAATATCAATCAGAAATAAAGAAAAATAGCAATTTTTGCATTTCAGTGAGTTTCAGTAAGGTTTTGATCTCCTACCAACCGATAATAATTCTGGCTCCCACAGACTATGTGGTACACAGATTAATTTAACAAGGTTTTCCTAACAACATCTTATGTGTATACAAGCCACCTGTCCACAGAATCTCTACCATCCATTCAAACTTAACCACCATGGACTGTCAGGGACAAGAGTGTAGACCTGCACATTGCTGGAATGGGCTACAAGACCATCAGCTAGAAGCTTGGTGAGAAGAAGTCAAATGTTGGAGCATTTATTTGCAAATGGAAGAAATGCAAATTAACCATCAGTTGCCCTCGGTCTGGAGCTCCATGAAAGATTTCACCTCATGGGGTAAAGATAACCATGAGAAAAGTGAGGGATCGGTATAAAACTACCTATATATAAAGAAGCTTGTGAATGATCTCAAGGCAGTTGGGTCCATACAATCAAACCATTGGTAACACGATATGCCGCCATAGACTGAAATACTTCAGTGCCTGCAAGGCACATGTACAGGCCCGTCCGAAGTTTGCCAACGAACAGGGAAAGATTTGGAGAAAGTGCTGTAGTCAGACCAAAATTGAGCTCCTTGGCATCTACTTGACTCGTCCTGTTTGGAGGATGAAAAATGCTGTCTATAACCCTACATCCCTACAGTCAAGCACGGAGGTGGAAACATTGGGGCTGTTTCTCTGCTATAGGTACTTGCCAACTTTGCCGCATTAAGGGCCCAATGGACCATGTATTGTAAAATTCTGGATGAGAACCTCCAGAAGAAAAGGAAAGTGGATGGATCTTCTAGCCTGACAGTAACTCAAAACATACCACCAATGCAACAAAGTAGAACTCAAGAAGAACATTAAGGTCATGGAGTGGCTTAACCCGTCTCCAGACCCTAATCCTATAGAAAATGTACGTTGCCAAGTGAAACCTTAAGGATTAAAAAAAGATCTATAAAGATGTGTGCAAACCTGATAAACACCTACAAGAAATGTCTTACCTCTGTGCTTGCCATCAAGGGTTTCTTCACCTAGTACTGTCATGTTTTGCTTGTTGATCAAATACTTATTTTACTCATTGAAATGCAAATCAATTTATCGTATTTGTTTCATGTACTTTTGCTGGATTTTTTTTTTATTTTATATTCTGTGCCTATTCTTATAAAATAAAAATATCATAAAAATGACAGATTAATTTCTTCTAAGTGGGCAAACTTATAAAATCTGCAGGGGATCAAATAGTTATTTTGTCCCGCTCTACTGTATATGGTGTAGTTTTTATAGCTGTTGAACTTTCGGTTTACCTACAGTATACTGTATTGGACATGCGATTCATTTATTTTGACGATTCATTGTTTTATCTGATTTTATTCTATGTATTTGTTTCGTTCACATGATTTCTGTTTTCTGCAACTTTTTGTACATGGTAAATTTATTTTACCAGTGATTTTTCAGTCATTTTTTGATCTGTGATTTTTGTACATAATTTCAAAATTACCCTGTTTTTTATTATTATTCATTGATTTTCACATCTGATTTATCCACATTATTTTTTTTTTGTTGCAAATTTTAAAGCTAAATTTCCTTCATCTAGATTCCATAGATCCTATTACCATGAGAGGAATCATATATGGTAACTTCACTGACTTTGATTTGCAACCTAAAATTTACAACAGTAAAGCTTTGGGAAAAAAGGCGGGAAAAAATCAAACATTTTGAATTTCAGTGAATGCCTTATAAACTGATGTGCTTCTCCACCACATCGAGCGTAATCATTTTTCCAAATTGTGTACATATAAAAACATTTTTAAATCACAAATAAAGTTAAATGCATATGTATATTTAAAGATAAAAATGTGCAAAAATAAAAAATAAAAAAAAAATATTCAAAGAATAATGCAAAAAGAAAAAAATGCAATACTAAATATACTGTACAAATGCTATGAAAGTTACCAATGTGGTTCTTTGCCCAGTTAAAGGTTAATGGTCACATGTGATTTTTTAAAAAATGATTCTTTAATGTTCACACGTGATTTTTTTTTCTCCAGATAATTCTTTAATATCTGTATGTGATTTTTCGCTACGCGATTCTTTAACATTCATGTGCGCTTTTTCCACTTGAAGCATTTATTTTTGTGTGTTTTTTACTCCCATTATCATTCACATGTGAAAAGCACATGTTCACATCTGAAACGCGTGTGATTTTTTCCGTATGCCAGTCTTCAAGATGATAAACCCATGTAAGATTTAGCTGAGAATTTCAGACACGCAACACTTCCTGCAGCTTGAAATCTCATGTAAACAGTCTACATCCTTGACAGCTAACTGCTAATTGACTGGCTCCCTACACAGATGTTAGCAATGGTAGTTAATGTACTGCGTGAACAAGTAGGCTTTGATTTGAGGCACACCTAAAGATTTACACCAAACACACTAATCCAGATGCATGGCTCAGCAACCCTTTCGTAATTCTGTTTATTTTTTTTCCATCTATCCTCCTGATGGTGAGGGCACCATTAAACGTGACCTTCCACATCTGTATGGAACGGTCTCCTATCCCCCAGAATTAATCGCTCTCGCCATGAAGTACACCTAAAACCAGACCCGAATCAACACTGCGGGTGCCTCAGTGATGTATATGCTCTTGCTAAAATAACTTTTACTACAGATGTTTATAATTCTTTTCTATTACCATCTGCGCTCATGTTATGACTATAACTTTATAATAAAATTATACAATTTTGTTAGATTGGAAAGATCTTTAACATTTATTATTATTATTATTATTATTATTATTATTAATCTTAACCGAAATGATGTCTGACCTCTAACCTCTGACCTGTCTGACATCACTTCAGAAGAAATTTTCTATAACAGCAGCTCCGACAAAAATGGTGTAAAAGAAATGAAACACTTTAGGTAGTGATTTTTAATAATAATAATAATAATAATAATAATAATAATAATAATAATAATAATAATAAACAGTCATCTTTAGGGTAATAAAAGGAACTCCACTTTTCATCAGACTGCATCACACTTGACCTAGTGTAGCAGACCCAATGCCTTTGTAACTGTGTTTTTACCATTGTATTTATTCCCATTTTACAACTGTGGTAGGACCTCTGGTCAACATTCACATGCACGCATTCTCACACTACGGTTAATTTGGGAACGCCTATTAACCTAATCTGCATAAGGGAGGAAACCAAACAAGCACGGGGCGAACATACAAACTCCATGCGCACAGACCCCGAGGCGGGAATTGAATCAGGACCCTGGAGGTGTTAGACAACAGTGCTAACCACTAAGTCACCATGCTGCATAAATAAACCACACCATAATGGTATTGCATTTATGCAGTCTATGAACTGTAACCCAATGAACTGTAAAAAAAAAAAAAAAAAAACTAAAATGTAGCTAGGTCATTTTACCTCATAGCCTTAGCATTATAAATAAAACAAATACAGCGTTCAGCTTAGTGAAGCCTCACCCGCCAAGCAACATTGCGGTAAAAAAAAAATTCAATATATAATCTACCGACGCGTTTCGCCAAAACAGTTGCACAATTTCTTGCCAATCTAGTATTGAAAAACACATTCTTGTAAATGGGAACAACTTTCAAACTGTTAACAAGCACCAGAATAAGGGGCTTAGCTGAATTAATCAGGTCCACAAAAAGTTACCCAGTTAACCCGTTAACACGCCACCAGGGAACCCTTGAAGATTATTTTGAGAAAAAGATTGACTTGGTTTTTAGGTGACTTGGTGGTTTAGTGGTTAGCACTGTTGCCTTGCACCTCCAGGGTCTGGGTTCCCACCTCGGTGTCTGTATGCATGGAGTTTGCATGTTCTCCCTGTCCTTGGTGGGTTTCCTCCCACAGTCCAAGGACATGCAGATTTGGCTAATTGGTGTTCCCAATTTGCCCATAGTGTGTGTACTGCGTGTGCACTGTGACGTATTGGCATGCTGTCCATGGTGTACTCTGCCTTGTGTCCTAGGTGTCCTGGGATAGGCATCCATCCCCCATGACCCTCTCTACATGATAAAGCGGTATAGATAATGAGTGGGTGAGAACTTCTTTAGAGACCGTCAATATTTAACCATCCACCAAATAATATTGTATAAACTGCGTACTTGTTACAACTAAATGTTTTTATTGATTATTTTTGAAATTTTGTTACTTTAGCTAACTTGCTCACTCAATCTTACCTTCTATCACTGAGTAATGTAAGGACAGCTACAAAAAACTATAACTAATAATATAAAGGAAAGAAACACCACATGAGGACCCCATAACCAAACCAGGGATCATGTACAGCATGAGCTGGTCCTGAGATGGTAGATATACTGTACATGCACGCAAACACACACACACACACACACACACACACAGTAATCTTCCTGATAAGAGAAATTCATCTTTAAAGAAGTGCATTTCTGTCGCGGTTAAAAGCATTTTGGCGTGTAGCTGATCCTAGGAGCGGTCTACATTAAAACATTTATGTTTCACAGGAGGAGAGGCAGCACCTGTCTCTGCTTTGCCCATGACCAAGCTTTCACCCTAATTCCTATCATTTAGGTCACAAAGTGTTAATCTGACTAATCCCCACCAGGCCAATAAAAGATCTGGATTCAATCAAACTCCACTCAGGAGTCACACAAAAAAAGTTAATGGAACAAGCAAAACCCACAACGTAACCTGTGATCCTGACCCTCAGCATGACCCGAACCAGAGTCCATCCTGAATTCATCAGCACATGCTCCGTAGTATGGGTTTAATTACTGTTTCATACGACAGCCACTGTTTTATATTGTGGTGTTCTGAGAGTCTGCTTTGTCCCCTGGCAAGTCCATGTTTGGTAGGCGGTAGTCATGGATGGTGGCTGGAAACCAGGAAATGCTTTTAAAAACTTTAAGGCTTCTAATGTCCCCCAAACAACCACCATCCTGCCAATGCACCACAGTGAATATACTATTTTATTGCCAAAACATACAATTCTCTTTTGTTTTGAAATAACAGTTTGGCTGCCAGGCGGCACAGTGGTGTAGTGGTTAGCACTGTCGCCTCGCACCTCCAGGGTCCGGATTCGATTCCCGGCCAGGCCCGATTCCCTTCTCTGTGTGCATGGAGTTTGCATGTTCTCTTGCTTGGTGGGTTTCCTTCGGGTATGCCCTGTGGATGGACTGGCACACTGTCCAGGGTGTACCCTGCCTTGTGCCCTAAGTCTCCTGGGATAGCCTCCAGCCCCACCCGCTTTACCCTGAACACAGAATAAAGTGGTATAGGTAATGCTAGTGAGTTTGGATGCCAGAATTTTCATATTCCTGCTCTCTATGCTAAGGATTGACGATTACAAGTGGGAGGTATAAATGGGAAGGTTGTCCTTTTCTTGTTAAATGCTACTGATGTTTTTTTTTTCATTTCTGACAGCTAGTATTGATCTGAATCATGGGTCCTAAGGTTCACATTCGGTATCTGCAATGCTCCTAAGGTCAACAAAACCCCGCAGCTTCTATTAGCATTGCTAATAAACACCTACTGCTGGTGGGATTGACCTTGCAGCAGCTCCTGCGTTTCTTAAGGGTCTGGGGTCAGCGCATCTTCAGCCTCATAAATAAACATGACTTCACTGCTTGCACTATGACAACAAGTTATTGCAGAAACACTCCAAACATCTCAGCAGTGCATACAGTGTTTATCTTGTAGCATTGTCCATTTTGGAAGAGCAGTGCTTGCAGATCCAGAATCCAAGAAACAGGCCCAACAGTGATGCACCAGTCCACCTCAGGGAGGAGGAGTATTTGAAGTTGAGTGGCATTTATGAGAGCACTTCATAAAATCCTGTCAGCTCATATCCTGCCGGCCATGCTCCCCTCTGACACTCAGCAACTCGTACACGGTCGGGGGGGGGGGTTAAAAGAGGACATGTGCAGTCGAGATGCTGAAATGAGCAAGTCCGAGAAAAGAACGCAGGCTTTAAACACTGAAAAGGTGAATATGAAGGCCAAGAAGAGCACATGGAGTAGAATGTGGCAACATTGCCAGAATGTGGTGATCATATTTATGATCTAAAAAAAAAATAGGAGAAGTTCCTCACATTTTCTTTTGAATAGATTTGTAATGGAGTACAGGGTAGAAACATGCGCCTTCTGATAGCGACAAAAGATATTCCCTCAAATCAAAAGATGAGTTTTCCTTAACATTGTGGATGACAATTTTACAGGTCTTATGCATCTTCAATTAAATGCGCCTTGGAGAAATTCTTCCTCCACTGGGGTAGGATGGGTCTTGCTACGGTTTCCTGGTATGTTTTTGTCTGAGCGTCTACCGATCGACTATTTCCTATACTAAGCATTGCTTGGTGGAAAATAAAGGGTTGACATTTCAAAGAGAAGATGGAATTTCTGAAATTTCTGCTTTTTAACCAAGGCGTGAACGCCACTACCTCTGACTAATCAAAATGCGAGTTCATGATAAGGAGAAAGTAATATTTTTCGATCACTAAGACATATCAGATAAACAAGCCCCAGCCCTCAAGCACCATTGACGCTGTTGATAGTTGAGATAAATATCCACCTGATTTAAAATAGACATGTGTGAGCGAAGGTGTAAAAGAAACTCTGCTACATGACCTGTTATATTTTATAAAGTTGTGGTGGATTTTGATTGCTAAGTTGAAGACATCATCAGTGTGACTTAATGTTAAAACAGTGTTTGCATTGTGTATGTTAGTTGTGAACGGGAGAGGGGAGGAGTTTTACTGTGTAAGACGAGGCGAGGGGCTAATTCCACACACACACACACACACACACACACACATACATACAAATACACGGCGCCTGCGCCCACAAACAGAAACACTTATCTGTCTGGATTTATTTTTACTTTTTTTAAATGTTAAGTGCAGGTTAATTTGTTTTATTTTTACTTCATATGTTGTATTAATTATTTTATTTATTTATTGTTTTGGGCTGTAGAACGAATAATTTGAGTTTTCATTATTTCTTATGGGAAAAGTCTATTTGGTTTACGAGTGTTACCAATTATGCTTGTAATCCAAGGTTCCACGAATTATGCTCGTAATCCAAGGTTCCACCGTACTGTATATTCCAATATTTTGTACACACACTCAAATGGTTTTCAAACCATCTCATAGGGACTTCATGGGGTTTCCACAGAAAACAAGATGAATTTTTCCTGCACACTAGACAGTAGTACCAAAATGGTACATAGCATATTTATGATCTATTCCCTCTGCTCTAGCTAATGGTTTACATCATATTCCAAAAGACAGATGCTGACTCTTGCCTGGAACCTCAACAGTCCTTATGGTATTGCTGTCTATTTAAAATTTTCCACCATACCTTGCAGGACTGAAACCAAATCTAATGCTCTATTGAATGGTAATGAAGATGAATAAATCTGTACTTTCCTCCTGTGTTCACAAGGGAGCTACAAATATCATGACATCACTATTTGTTTTATTTATTGCTACCTACGGAGGAGAGTCAGAGTTCGGGATTGTTGTTGCTAGCAGGCTAAGAATGCTGGGGATGTCTATGGGAAATCACGGTCAAGTCGATCGCTGTTGGAAATCCTTGCAAAAAAAAACAAACAAAAAAAAACTGCAGAACTGTCAAGATCTCCCAGCTAGTCACTAACACCTAGCGGTGCTAATATTTCACTTTGAGATCTCATAAACAAAACCCCATGAGGCAAATTCGTAATATCAGCCAGTCTCTTGGGTTAAAAATGTAAGCAGTAGATGGGATTGAAAGGAGGGTGGGAAAAAATTATGAAAGCAATCCCCCTGGGGTCTTCTGAAGTGACATTCTTTCTTCTATATTGTGTTGGCGCTTGACGGTGCCGGAATATAGAAAATGAGCTCGTGATATTGAAGGAAAAAATAGAGGTAGAGGGAGGGAGGATGCGTTCACCCATTTCACGGACGACTGCGACGTCTGGATCGGATTAGCATCCTCTATTTTTAATATCTCGTAGCATTCTCGTAGTAATGTTTTTTCCCCCGTGATGAATGATGTGGTGAAATTACAAAACGAGGTAGGAATAGTGACCAGCGGGTTGCTCTCGTTTGGCACTGCATCCTTTCCTATGATGACGAGCCATAGTTCAAGGCCCCGTTGAGTCGTACTACGAGACGGCCAACTGGCTGACAGCTTCATCTAAAAAAAAAAAAAAGTAAAAAAAAAAAAACCTACAGAGCTCATCCATTATCTCTAAAACCTGGACTTGCTGAATTGGGTTGTCCTGTCAGCACCAAAATAGACTGGGAATTCATTCCTGGAGAGGAGTTCGCGTTAGCCTCGTCAAAGCCACATGCACAGTCAAAATTCAGATTTGTTAGTGCATTAGTTGTTAGCATGCTCACAATGCACAGTAGATGGAAAGGACAGAGTTTTCTCGCAACGCTTTTCTCGTTTCTTCCATAAATCATAGGGAATCACGTTTAAGTGGCGCTCCAAGTTAAGGCAGCATTGATGAACAATTCCAAGGTCACTTTTCCAGGAACCAGTATCACTCTGCTTATCCTTGTCTGGCACCAAGGCTAGGAATATGAATTATTATTCATAAATAGCATTTGCAAAATATCAGCTTCAAATTTCTCTCGTTCTGGCTCGTTCCCTCCGTCTAGTATGTAAAATTTAATGTGCACATGCAAAAGATATAATTGGAAATGGATGGAATTTTGCCTCTCACGACAAATGTTTCCAATAAAACCTCTACCTCCATTTGATCTGTAGCCTGGCTTTGCACAGCACGGTGGCATGTCTTCTCCTCACTCCCTGCCTCTCCCTCGCTCTCACACATTTTTCTTGTTCTCTCTTTCCGTCTCTATTACGATCAATTCTCTTTTTTTCCATCGTCGTTTTCTTTCCCATGTCCTGCACTGTCTCACTAAGAATTCATGTGGAAAAGTAAAACATTAAAAGAAAAAAAAAAAAATCCTGTTAAAAACAAAACAAACAAAAAAAGCATCAAAACCGTCTCTGGTGGTGCATCACGTTCTCTTTCTATCCGTCTCTTATAGTTGCATTTTCTTATTGATTTTGACTCTGACCTTCCTGTGACCAGCCGTAAACCAATCTTGAGAATGAAACACACCGCAGGGTGTGTTTCTGGATGGATGGCGTAAAAAAAGAGAGAAAAAAAAAAAGGGTAGTGTCGATGGATTTATATTTAAATGTCACATGAAGAACGGTTAAGAGGATACATGAAATGTGGTCACATGACCCAGGATGCAGCAACCATCATATAGCCTCCTACGATGTAGTGCACCAATTACAGTATAGTAATGATGAGCTTAAATATAGTACTGTAAATATGTAGTTAGTAGTTTTAAGCAGCAGCCTGATGTGTGTATCGAAGGGGCGGAGCCAACAGATCATTCGGCTTTCCATTCGGTTTAACTTGCATTTCTGGGATTTTCTGTTCATTTCTCATTTACTGTACATGCGTAAAAAAAATAAGGTTTCGTAATTCCTACATCTGCAGATTCTTCTTCATCCCTTTCCGAAAGGGACAACGTGGCTATAGATTCAGGGTTCTCCCGCTGGTTACCTGTCTCACATAATCCATAGACTCTCTCTCTTCAACAAACACATGCATTATCATCACCGATCCTATACGGATGCTCTCGATGACACTCACACTCACTCTCACACCCAAACACATCTGGTTTGCTGCTGTCTCGTTATCATGGTGCCGGGCCGCAGCGGGGTGCAGGCGCTGTAGTGGCACTCGGCACGGTTTGATGGATGAGCGGAGATTTCTGTTGAACTGAGCGCTGGATTCCTTTAATGAGGCCCTCCGTCACCACTGCGGTACACATGCCAACACCTGGACCCGCACATTATGATCAACAGCAAGAGCCCGTGCGAGTCATTTAAACAATTTAATCACAGGATGGACTGTGCACTGCAGCATTAAATAGACAAATAAATAAACTCCTGAGTGTTTCTGTCATCTCCTGGCACTAATTTTGGTAAACTTTATTTTTGAAACAACGTCCGCACTCTTCTTGAGTATTAAAATTTCAATCTGGTCTTGATTTTATCGTTTCTTTTTTTTGTTTGTTTCTCCCTCACACATTACATCACAGCATAACACATGCTAATACACACCTTTGACTGAAGATCATCACTGTGATTGACAGAGTGCCATCCCTCCCAGACTCTGCCATGACTCCGGTCATTTTTTGCATTTTGTTAATTTCCTCTGAGCAATAAGTACAATAATCACTTTTACAGTGGAACCTCAGATTGCGAGTAACTCGGTTTACGAGTGTTCCGCAAGACGAGCAAAGATTTTTAATACATTTTGACTTGAAAAATGAGCATGTCTTGGTTTACGAGTGCCGAGTTTTTTGACACCGACATACACACACACACTCTCTCTCTCTCGCCTTTACACCTGCCCCCCCTCTCCCCGCCTTCACATAGTCACAGAACACTCACAGAAACTCTGCTCTGTCGCGATTCTTTTCAAAGGTTTACACTTTACAGCTTTTTTACTTTACAGCAGCGATTCCATTAGTCTGCGCTCACGTGAGTGTCATTAGAGAGATTTCTTTTTTCCCATTAAAACAGTGTTTCCGTTGCGTGTGTTTGTTTTGAGATGTAAAAAGCGAGGTGGAGGAAGGGAGGAGTTTTACTGTGTAAGACGAGGGAAGGGGCTAATTCCACACACACGTACACACACACACACACACACACACACACACACACACACACACACACACACAAATACACGGCGCCTGCGCACACGGAAACAATTATCTGTTGGGATTTATTTTAACTTTTTTTAAAGTTAAAGTGCAGGTTAATTTGTTTTATTTCTACTTTATATATTGTATTCATTATTTTTCTGTATTCATTTTTTTGGGCTGTGGAACAAATTATTTGAGTTTTCATTATTTCTTATGGGAAGATTTGATTTGGTTTATGAGTGTTTTGGAATACAAGCCTGCTTCCTGAACGAATTATGCTCGTAATCCAAGGTTCCACTGTATATGTTTATTTTATAATCCCAGTTTAGGACTCTTCCAAATGGTTAACATGTTGCATTATGGTAAAAGTATTAATACAGTGCATTTACAAAGACCTGTGTATTGCGGAGAAACAAAACAAATGATCTCGACTTTATTTCCTCAAACTTTTTAAAGAAACAACAATGTTAAGTTGATTTTTTTTTTTACCATAGCAGGTCTCAAACGAGTGGTAGAGATGATTCAATCAGGTTAACTCCAGCCCTTTTTCTTTTCAATAAGATACTGTATAGTGTCAAAACACTAAAGAACGCTAAAAGGTTATCATGATTTTAGTGAGTTAGCATTCAGATTTCCAAAACAGTCCAGGATTTTGTTATGGCAACAAATTCATAGACTATATAGTAGATATCTATACCTTTACATTTTGTCTTTTGGTGAACATGAAGTAAATGCATTAACTCATTTTGCTTAAACCTTTATTTAGAAATCATCATGTGTGGAAATCATTATGTGTGGAAATCATACTTGGCGTAAGCAAAAATATTTCAAATGAGCTTGGAGTGATGAGAATATTTTTGTGTTTGCATATTTTGTTTGTTTTGCTTCGTTGCCATTTTTATATAATTGACATCGGAATTTAAAAATTTTTAATTTAAAAATTTGTTTGCAAAATTGAACAGAATTTATATAAAACTGGCTTTAGGGTGATTGTGTTGGTATTGAAAAGTGGCCATGGAAAAGATGAGGAAAGAAGCCTGTGTGTTATGTATGTGTGTGTGTGTGTTATGTATGTGTGTGTGTGTGTGTGTGTGTTTCTAAGTGCTGCCTAACCAAACTGCACTGTCAGAACAGATCTATCTAACGCTGGACCTTGAGCCAGCTTCCCCTAAGAGGTATTAAATTGCACTGATGAAGCTTGAGTGGTGGCTATTGATTTTAGCTCGGTGCTAGCGGCTTCTCATCTCTCAGCAGGCGATCGGCCGTTCAAGCTTGATGAAGAAAGCACTAAAGATATCCTCCAACTTCAAACTGTCAACGGTTCCAGGTCCAGGGTTTTCATAATGACTATGCCATTTAAAGGGACCCAAATGTGGTGCTGGGTTTGAGCTACATTTCTTAAATATGTGTAAATTTATCATTTTTAAAAAAGTGGATGTTAGAACAAAATATGTGCAAACGAATGTGCTCTGTCAAAAATGCTATTTCTGTAGTAACCTATAAAAAATCTTATTCCCTTGAGCAGCTGTTTTTCACATTTCATTCATACAAGGAGCCTCCAGTTTCAGTGAAATCAAAGTGTCAGGGTGTTTTGCCATTTTTTTCTCGACAATCTGACTCTCATTATATTATAACAAAAATGCCAGGAACTAGCTGTTTTTTTTTTAAAGCAATATCACACATGAAGGAGTGCTGTTGCGATGAATATCCAGTTTGCTTTTATACAACGGTTTCACAAACACCATTTATCAACATATTATGATGTGATTCTTTATTTAACCCTTTGTTTTGCTCTGCGAAATATCCTTCCGTGACTGCTGGAACTGACTAACCGCGACTGTCAGAGCTGGCGACTGACAGTTAGCGTAATTAACAGGGTGAAAAGTAGTTTTAAATTCTTACTGGCACTATGTAGCCAAAAGGTGAGGAGAATACTTGAGACTGCCCTCTAAGGTGCTTAGGAACGTCTACTCCTGCACCATAGAGAGCATCCTGACGGGAAGCATAACATCCTGGTTCGGGAGCAGCACCATGCAGGACAGACGAACTCTTCAGAGGGTGGTGCGATCAGCTGAGCGCATTATCAACCACACCGAGCTCCCTGACCTGCACTCGATCTACAGCAAGCGGTGCTGGACCAAGGCCAGGAAGATGATGAAGGACCTCAGTCCTCTCTGTTGAGGTCAGGAAAGCGATTCCGCTCACTGAAGGCCAACACAGAGAGCCTGAGGAGGAGCTTCTTCCCGCAGGCGATGCGGTCTCGTAATCAGTACACCGCACAGTACTGATCCATTTTGCACATCTACACACTCACTCTGGACATTCTGGACATTCACTGACACTAGTGGTCACTGCACACCTGCACACTCATGGACATTATGCACATGAGACACTTTTAATATGACACTTTACTGCGTATTTGCACACACCTGGACATTCCGTTCTTTTATGTTCACTCCATTCCCACAATTCTATATTTTCTATTGTACAAATAAGATTTTTCTTTTTTTCTTATATTTTTTTAAAAATATATTTATTATATTCTTCCTATAGTGTATATTTTGTATTTTGTATCATACAGATATTTTATATTTTATTTGATTCTTTCTTAGTTAAATTTGTTCTTTCTTAGTTAAATTTACTTAATACGTTATATATACTATATATATTTCTCAAATAAAAATTTGCTTTAATATTTATTTCCTATATAGATATTCTTTCCTAGATAAGTAACATTTTTGTATTATGCCTATTAATAGTCTTGTTTTAAGGTCAGGGCAGTCGCCTAAGCATTTCACTGCATATCGTACTGTGGATGATTGTGGATGTGACGAATAAAATTTGAATTTGAATAAACCATGGAGGTGGAGGACATGTCCACTTATTCCACTTTAGAATATCATCATCATTAACCTCCGGGTTCTGGGTTGAATCCCAAATAGCGTTGAAAGGAAGGGAGTTCAATCACTTGTTCAACACATCATGTAGTGCCCTTGAACAGGGGTTTAAGGACATACATCAAATACTTTATCAATTAGCAGAGATGAATTCAACTTTTCTCCATGTTGTGGTATTACAAAATCACGCCACTACATTATTAATCATTTTCCTATAACTCAGAGTTCTGCTGGTTTTTATTTCTTACATCACACTTATTTGTATAAAAAGCAATAGACTTACAGCAAACCTCTAAATAAAATGGACAAACATTCTGTTCTATTCTTGACTACGCTCTAGGATCTCCTGTTTCGTGTGGATTTTCGCTCACTTCATAGAATAACACTCGAACAAGCTAATGATAGTTAGCTTAAAGAGCACCTACAGTATTGTGCACAATTTCCTTCCTCCAGTACAAACATGAGAATAATAACCATTCCTGCTTCTTTTTTTGTTGCAGTTTTTGATTTGGATGAGGTTTAAACAAGCAAATCAGGTCTCCTTACTAATGTGACCTCACATAAGGGACACACCCTCCGCTGTACTCTGGTGGGGTGTGGCTTGCTAGTCGTTCATTGTTACTGCAAATATCTCATTTACACACGTGGACAAAATTGTTGGTACCCTTTGGTCAATGACAGAAAAACTCACAATGGTCACAGAAATAACTTTAATCTGACAAAAGTAATAATTTAAAAAGATTCTATGAATGTTTTCCAATGAAAGTCAGACATTGCTTTTCAACCATGCTTCAACGGAATTATTTAAAAAAATAAACTCATAGATCAGGCCTGGACAAAGATGATGGTACCCCTAGAAAATACTGAAAATAATGTGACCAAAGGGACATGTTCATTCAAGGTGTGTCCACTAATTAGCATCACAGGTGTCTACAATCTTGTAATCAGTCAGTGGGCCTATATATAGGGCTCCAGGTAGTCACTGTGTTGTTTGGTGACATGGTATGTACCACACTCAACATGGACCAGAGGAAGCGAAGGAAAGAGTTGTCTCAGGAGATTCGAAAGACAATTATAGACAAGCATGTTAAAGGTAAAGGCTATAAGACCATTTCCAAGCAGCTAGATGTTCCTGTGACTACAGTTGCACATATTATTCAGAAATGTAAGATCCATGGGACTGTAGCCGACCTCCCTGGACGTGGCCGCATGAGGAAAATCCATGACAAATCAAAGAGACGGATAATCCCAATGGTAACAAAAGAGCCCAGAAAGACTTCTAGAGAGATCCAAGGTGAACTTCATGCTCAAGGAACATCAGTGTCAGATCGCACCATCTGTCGTTGTTTCAGCCAAAGTGGACTACATGGGAGACGACCAAGGAGGACACCATTGTTGAAAACAAATCATAAAAAGCCAGACTGGAATATGCCAAACTACATGTTGACAAGCCACAAAGCTTCTGGGAGAATGTCCTATGGACAGATGAGACAAAAAGGGAACTTTTTGCCAAGGCACATCAGCTCTATGTTCACAGATGGAAAAATGAAGCATATAAAGAAAAGAACACTGTCCCTACTGTGAAACATGGAGGAGGCTCTGTTATGTTCTGGGGCTGCTTTGCTGCATCTGGCACAGGGTGTCTTGAATCTGTGCAGGGTACAATGAAATCTCAAGACTATCAAGGGATTCTAGAGAGAAATGTGCTGGCCAGTGTCAGAAAGCTGGGTCTCAGTCGCAGGTCATGGGTCTTGCAACAGGACAATGACCCAAAACACACAGCTAAAAACACCCAAGAATGGCTAAGAGGAAAACATTGGACTATTCTAAAGTGGCCTTCTATGAGCCCTGACCTCAATCCTATTGAGCATCTTTGGAAGGAGCTGAAACATGCTGTCTGGAAAAGGCACCCTTCAAACCGGAAACAACTGGAGCAGCTTGCTCATGAGGAGTGGGCCAAAATACCTGCAGAGAGGTGCAGAAGTCTCATTGACAGTTACAGGAATCATTTGATTGCAGTGATTGCCTCAAAAGGTTGTGCAACAAACTATTAAGTTAGGGGTACCATCATTTTTGTCCAGGCCTGTTCCATGAGTTCAATTTTTTTAAATAATTCTGTTGAAGCATGGTTGAAAAGCAATGTCTGACTTTCATTGGTTAACATTCATAGAATTCTTATTTATTATTACTTTTGTCAGATTAAAGTTATTTCTGTGACCATTGTAAGTTTTTTTTTCATTGACCGAAGGGTACCAACAATTTTGTCCACGTGTGTAAGACCAGATATATACTTTCGACATAACGGTCTAGTAATTTTTTTTATTTATTTACACAGTCACATGACCTAACAATCTCGACATTAAATGTTACCCTCAGATACAATGAAACACGTTTCCCAGGTCATGTCGTGAAAAGACGGATTTTATTTTTCTTCTTCCACTCACCGGTCTTGATCACTAAAGCCTAATAGCTTCTTCTATTCTTGCTCTGTATACTCCAGTTACTTTTGCATAATAGAGCAAACTGGCCTCTTCCTTTTTGTTTAATGAGTTTTTCTTTGTTGAAAAGAAATTGCCGAGGCTGCACATTTCTCCTCTGAATCTCCCCTTTCATTTTCCAATTCCGATACACTTGCGAGCCGACACTCCCCGAATGACTTATTATTCTACCCATAAAACGAGTAGCTCGCTCTTTCCAGAACGTTCTTTAATTCTCCAGTAATCTGGAATGCAGAATCCCTCGGGCAAAGAAACCGACTAAGGGTAGACCGCCGACGATTTTTAATAAGACGGTGAATCAGTAGGCGGTGATAAATAACCACAATCTTTTATGGAGAACGAACGGAAATACAGAATGTAAAGAATGTGCTCAGACACACACAAAATAAAATAAAAAAAAACCCTGATTGCTGGTTCTGTTCAATTAGACGTCAAGTTGAAGGACAGGAGGGCAGGTTCAGACCAGAGGCATGGCCGACCACCACACCAGGTCATTTCTTATCAATCAAGCATGAGGAACGCAGGGCTAATTGCCACGGCTTATTAATATCAACAGCTTTATTTTTTTGTTTTTATTTTTGACCTAAGACAGCCTGAGAACTGGCATTTACACTACAAGATTGATGCCTGAGGACACGTCAACCTTTTGGGATAAACATGGACTGGACATGTCAAGGTTGATGAGGACATGCAAAATAATGAGAGCTGAAAAATTCCAGCGTCCTGAGGTTAAATGATGAGTAGGGGATTGGGGGTGTGGGGGGGGGGGGCTTTTGGTGGATATGTTGTGCTTTAACTAAGCAAGGAACACCAATGAATATGGAAATGGAAATGGAGAGTGGAAAACTGACATAGAGAAACATGGAGAAGGAAAAGAAAAAACGAAGAGAAGATATCCAGTAGCAGCAGTCCATTGATTCCGTATGGATTCTCACATTTACCATAAACATCTAGACAGATCAGTAATGCTATTTCACTTCCAGTGCATTGAAAACGAAATATCGAATTTGCTCTTTAAGAATTCTCCGAATGATGACATCAAGCCAGGTCAACAAATAGTGTCTCCAGTGTCATCATCATCTTCTTTTTCTTCGTCCTTCTTCTTTAATGGTCGTTGGAATCCAGTAGGTTACATTACCCCACCTGTAGGCCTCATTCTTGCTCAATCATTCGTGCTTAATCATTTATACAGGGACAACGAATGGATCGGAAAACAGAGACCACATACTGTAAGACAGTGAGCAAGTGAACCGGTCAGTGCTCATATCAACGAACGTTGATTTAGAGGGCCATCCCGTGCTTGGACATGTCTTCCCCAGAAGAAACAAGAACGTTGGAAGAAATCCAGTTTTCCACAGTATGAACCCTCTAAACAAGTTGTTTGTCCTTGTTTACTCTAATATCACGTTTCAGTGATTTTTGGCTCGCCCTTTCTCTTGAGCCTCTCAGTGGTTCTGGATGGATCAAAGGCAAGGAGTTGGCAATTCTCTAAGCTACAGTGTTTTGCGATATTAAATGGCTGGCCTTTAATGTTCTTCGATGGTTCCTCATACAGTACGGCCACTGTCCATTAACATAAACTGGACAAAGCCGGCATGGTGATAGTAGGCTGGTGGTGTCTTTGAGAAAGCTCATCTCAGGCTTGCCTGAATGTGGGTCAGAACTGGGATCACATGCCCAAAATAATTCACCCTGCTTTCAGCCATACAGGTTTACTGTAGACTAGAGTCTTGTAAAAAGTTCAAGGCTCGAAAGCCCATGCTTGCTGAGTGCTTGGGTTACAGGTGTGAATGTTTGGGGCCTTTGGCAAGCAGAAATATGTGTGTGTGTGTGTGTGTGTGTGTGTGTGTGTGTGTATGCATAAGTTTCCAAGACAAGCAAGGGTATGTACTGTACCGTAGCACATGCTGTTTCACAGGCAGAACGGTGCTTGTGATTCTCAACCAAGCGCTTCATCTCCATCTCTTTTTTGAAAAGCGTGCAATAAAACATAATCATGAAACACAGTGATAAACTCGGATTTTGTACGAAAACGTCAAAACATGTTAGAAGAATGTGAAAATTATTTGACAGTTCTACATTTGGAGTGAGTCCATCACACACGGTGTTGCTGTGGTTTGAGGGTAAATGATGCGAATCCTAGCTCAGCACCGGGAGCTGCAGAGATGGATAGGTCGGATGGAATTTCAGCAGGACTTGAGTGTTTGCAGGTACACTGGCGAATGGCATGACGCAATAAACACGGGGTGTAAAGTGTGAACGCTCTGCTGCTGACGCCAATGGAAACAATTGTGAAAAAAGGCCGTGTTTGCTAGAAGCTATACGAGTTATGAACTCATGGTTTCTTATCTTGGGTTTCAGGCATGGTTTCCATGCCCCTGCTTCTTATAGTTGAACTAGAAGCCTGTGCCAACTTTCTGGGTCTTTTTTTTTATTCTGCAGCTCTCTCATTTGGCCAGTGTTCATTTCCGGTTTGTTTGAAATAATGCATCGGTTTTTGGCGTTGATTTCCGCCGCTCTTTCACACGTTTTCCTTTATTCTTCGCCAGAGGCTGAGAAGTGCCTCATTAACCATCAACTCACGCATACGTTATTATTCCCATGCGGAAATGACATTATTATGGAGTGACCATCCTTTTAGGAAACACAGCCAAACCTTAATAGATGAGTTGCTACATCTTCGGGAATGTGTTGAGGGAGGTGTTTTTTCACACGCTATTTAAAAAAAAAAAAAAAAAAAGTTGTTTTTGGGACGCCTTCGTGTCTATCCATTCAACTCGCAAAATGACTATGTCTTTTGATAGGTGTTCGTCAGCCCAATAGGGGAGGGTGTCACCATGTTTAGGCTTTGTCGGCTTGTAAAAGCTGCCCTGTCTCGTTCTCTGTGTGGGTCCACCAGCATTCATCGCGAAGAAAGGACCACAAATCACTTTGACCTCTTTTGCCCAGCCGGGTTTAGTATTCCGTTTTGATGAGGAGGTCATTCTTTTCCAACATGACTGTTTATCTGCTTTAATTGGCCAACGGCTAAGACAGTTAAAGATGCATCAATCTCTGGTTATTTCTGCTCTTTACAGCAGCGGTTCTCTTTCTTTGCTGAGGTTCCGGTGGGAATGACTGGCTCGATCATGCTGAGCAGCCTCCATCTGAAGGGAATCCCAGCCAGATAAGTCTCAGGACTTAATAGATGCCAGGAGGCCAAGACTGATCAGAAACAAGCTCACGCACTTACTGTCTTTGGAGAAGAAAAGCAGAGCAGGCTTCCTGGCAGTTTGATGGCACACAGCACAAACTTAAAAATGCTGACTCTTTAAAGGAAACCTCAATATTTGTCATGTATTTGATGATTCTGGCGCTGTTTTGATGGTTAGTGCTGTATTTTTGGTTGTTCCTGGTTGGGGTGAAAGTCACAGTCATGTTGTTTAATGATCACCAGGTTTTAAGAAATAATTTTTAAAAAAACAGCATGTATTGCTTTTCTCGCTCCAATGACTATTAACAAGTTGTTCATGAGAAATCCAGTGTACTAGTAGTGGAAACACTGGTGGACTCAAAGTTCCACAAGGCAGCTTGAATAGGCCTGGGTGTGTAGCAAGCTATGAGATTTACGAGACAAGTGCCATGGTGGAATTGGTATGAAATTTGAAGTTTTAGAAGCTAGTTCTTTTGAGCACAGGGTATAGATGATGAGGTGACTGAAGCTCCGCCGCACCATTCCCTTCTGATAACGGTGAATTCCTACTGGCTCCACTTCCCGCAAGTCGTAGGTAGATCTGGGAAGATGACACGATTTATAACCACTTCATAAAACGACGAGCCGACTGACGGTCTCACCTTGACTTGAGCAAAAACGGCGAGCTCCGTTTTATGAAAAGTATAACTCTTTCTTCGTCAAGTAGAAGAGCAACAAAAGAAACATGGAGCGTTCCAGTGATTTTAACCGCCGTGGTGATTTCAGGAAACGAGCCCAGTCGGATAGAACTAAGTGATGAAGCTGTGCCAGTCAGCCTTTGGCTCCGTTGAGAATTCAACATGACAAATCTTTACTCAGACATTCTTAAGCTGCTCCGGCCGCTGTGCCAGGCCCAGCTTGGCGACGCTTAGAGTTATGATGTGAGCCGGGGCTGGAGCGATACACTTTTTTCCTGCCCGCTCGGGTAAAGACGTGTCATAAATCTATCACAGACATCTTCATTCAGGGAGGCTGTGCATGATGGTTTTATAGGCAGAGGCTGTGAAACGAGACTGTAAAGCAAGCAGTGGTTATAAGAGACAATGCAAGGTATGTGTGTACACGCATAACAGGTTTTTTTTTTTTTTTTTTTTACACTTTGCTTTTACATTGAACACCTATTTTTGCTTTGATTCCATCACGCAGGTTTGCTCAAAGGATTTAATTGTAAGAAAACAAGCTGCAGGCAGATTTCCATTCCATAGCTACATGTAGGAAATGTTGAATGATCAAGCTTTCCTTTTTTCCTTGATGTTTGTAAATGTGGCGTTCATAAGTAATACAGCTCCCTCATGAATCATTTTGACAAACGCAATGCAAGTACAGTGGACCGATGCTTGCGGAACCAAATTTGAACAAGGTGTCGTATTTCATTATCACTGACAAACGACTTACTTTTTCCGTGACGTAGCAATTACTAATTACTTATAGCAAAGCGTAAATAATGTCCGATTCTTTTGTGAACAGCGTACAAAGGCAAGCATTGAGTTTAGTCCATAATGCTAGTTTAGTCCAGTCTACGTGCCTGACAAGTGTTCTTGTGCCTGTGTACATTATGACAAATAGTATAAGTGCCCATGCACTGCAGTAAACGGTATTATGTGCCTCCGTGCATGGGTCCAGTCCGTGGTCATTAAGGTATGTTTTTTTATGAGGCATTCACGACCCTCTGGAGACACACCGCTGATGGAGAGCGCTCTGAACGGCTCCATTGACTGCGCCAACTTCAACTCCCGGCTAAAACCAACAGCAGAATTACACGCTTTAGTGAGCAAGGCTCCTATAAACCCGTCCTGAGAGAATGCTTGGACCCCGGCCCTTGGTGACTCTCCGTCTCAAATGGCGACGGGATGGAGGAAGGGAAGGGAAGGGAAGGGAAGGGAGGGGGCTGGTGATGCTGTTGTTTTCTTCTCCGCATACCGCAGCTTGGAAGCGAGGGAAACGCAAACATCACGACTTGGAACTCCCAAAGAAAACAAGAGACAGAGGCTCAGGGTTCGGGACAAACTTAAAAGATTTCACGTTTAAAAAAGAAAATCTCAATTAGTCTTTCGGATTGATACTTTACTTTCCTTGCCAGCTGAAACTGAAGTAAATTTAACAGCGAAGCCAGAAGCACTGGAGCGCGGTAGAAAAGGTCCGGTGGGGATTTCCATTCCAAAGCACATGCCCTTTCTTCTTTTCTTAAAAGCGGTTGTTCGGGACATTGTCCGAGTCCGTTGGGACGAAGCCCTTTCTCCCTCATTAGGGTCCCTAACTAGCACTAGTTTGCGCTCGACCTCATCTATCAGAGCACCTAATTGTTCTCACAGCAGGATTTTATCGACGTAGGGTCATTTTCGCTGTTCCTTTCGCGACTGTGCTCATTTGTTTTTTACTGCTTTGTGACGTCTGTAGGGGCCCTATTAGTGCCTCGATATGGGTGTCTCTAACGGTGACGGGGGAAAAATCCGAACCAATTACCTGTTAATCCAAGACAGAGAGAGGAGAAAGAAGGAATGTGGGATGGAAAGAGAGGAGAAATAGACAAAACAGCAAGGCAATATGAGGTGTTTAAGACACCTCCAGGGATTGCCAGTTTGTGATGAAATATGGCCGTGCAGTTGAAGGTGCTGGGAACTTCATCTCCGCCTGTCTCACCAAGCAGGTCCATGAATTATAGCAGGGTCCTGAGAGGCAGAGAGCATAACCCTGCGAATGAAGCTGCCCGTATTCACCGTGCGCACTAATTGGTTTGGTTGGCTGCTGTTTCTCGACCTACACACACACACACACACACACACACACACACACACACACACAGAGGCTCTGTTGAGTTCAGTGAGCTCAGACTACTTTGGGATGCCTGACTGGTCTTCTAGCTGCACCAGGATGCTTCATGTGCTGGTGCTTTAGGTCAAGGGTGTCAGACTCATTTTATGTAACATGCCAGTCTATTAAGCGCCACATTGCACATAGTCTGGTGTCAAGAACACTGACCCCACCCCCTAAACAAAGAAAAACCTTTTTCTTTTTTTTCTTTTTTTAGTTTTGGAGGTTAATAACACGTCAACAACTCATTTTAAAGGCCTCAACAACAACAACAACAACATTCTTTTCTTCCAAATTATACTGTATTATGCAATACTTATTTATTACATAAGTATTCACACCCCTTTGAACTTTTGCACATATTCCAGTATGACGATAGGTTTGAATTAAAAACACATTTTTCACAATTAAAAAAAAACAAAAACAAAAAAACAAAAAGGTTGACAGTGTGTACATCTTTTCAGTCTGAAAGTAGTTATTCTGGAGAAAAAAAAAGATCATACACACGCCTATCAGCCATCACATTACGACCACCTCCCTAATATTGAGTAGGTCACCTCAAAATCCTTACGTTTGCCCATATCTCCAGCACATCAGCATCAGGGAGAAAATGTTCACATGCTGCCTAATACAGTATACTCTGAGTACCACGGTAATGAGAGATTCGGTCTGTAGCTACTCTGACAAGGCCAGAAGGGTGATGACTGGAAGGCTGAATCGGAGCAACTTTAAAACTGCCGCTCTTGTGGGATGTTACTGGGTTGCACTGGGCAGGACGTACTGTACCAAAAGTGCTCCAAGGAACTGAAAATGGTGAACCGGCAGCAGGGTCATGAGTGGCCCTATCGATAGATAGATAGATAGATAGATAGATAGATAGATTATGAACTAGTGCACATTGCTATTAGCACATTCCGTCAATTGTTTATTAGCTTAGAGTTCATACTGTAGGTGTGGTTTAGAGGTTTGGTCATAAAGTTGCTATTATTGTTAAGAAGAAAGAATGTAATGAAAACCAGCGTTGTTCGCGAGCCTAGTCCTTCTCCACATGACCTCCACTGAAGCCGACACACTTCTCCAAACGATGGATGAGCTTTTGTTTGGCTCTTGAGGAAAGGCTTAACCTCGGTAATCACCTCGTCGTCGTAAAAATGCCAGCGGAAACTAAATGGTTTCTCCAAGTGATGGAAGAGGAAGAAGTCATTGGGTGCCGCTTTACCACCGAGTCATATGCTGGAGCACCTCAATCAGTACACCTCAACCAGTTCGGCGTGAATCTCCTTTGCATAGCTTCCCTACTAATAACAGCACGCGCTTCGATTTTTTAAACCTCTAGCGGCATTGTGCCGAACTACTTTGTTTTTCTTCACTCGTTTCCCGAGACGTAATTCGGCCAAATATGTTCATGCAGATTGTATTTTGTACAATAATATGGATTTGATGACCGCCCCTCACATTTTTTCAGAGATGTGCGAGAACACGGCTTCCAAATTCATTTAGGTGTCTGGACCAGAACGTTTATCAGGCTGTGTGTATGGAACAACCACATGGATTCTAAGCACGTAGCTTTTAGTAATTAACTACAGTAGCTCCTGTCTTTATACTGACCAGTATAAATCATTTCTATCTGATCTTACAGTATAAGCTCGTGTTGTTATATTAATATTCCCGTGTGACATCGGAGCAGCAAGACCACCGTAGTCTTCCCTTGATTGCAACATAAACGCCAGAGACATCATCTTTCTTGAGGATGTGGCCTCACTTAGAACTCAACCGGCCTGGCAAAGGATGAAACGGAATCTTGGGATGAGGACTAATGCGTTCGTTTGATGGTGGACGTTTCCTTTAATGTCGAACCCAGTTCTCAGTTCAGATTGCAGGTGAACAGTAACACCAGCAGCAATTTCGCATCCATTACTGTCTCCAGACGCACCATTCTGTGTGCGTGTGCATGCACTGTAGTACTGCAGTCACTCACTCATTGGGTTTAATAGAGCGTGGCAGGACTCTGTGCACGAGAACGCGACTCTAATTAAATCACCGCTCGTTTTCTGGCTCACTGAGGCCACTGCACTGATGTCAGATAATCAGCCGAACCTCTGCAATTACACACTCCCAGCAGACGCAAACACTACCTGATGGAGGGTCAAATTAAGGACCGGGCCAATTGCTGTGGGCATTTGGAGCAGCTTGGTTTAATTCGTCGGTGTAGGCGCTCGTCGTCATAACCGTAACCTCGGCTGGGTTCGGAGAAACTCACACGCATGTACAGTACTGTACACACACACACACACACACACACACACACACACACACACACACACACATAGTGTATTATGTGTAAGAGAGAGTGCATCTAAACAAATCGTAAAAGAGATTTTTTATAGTCTGAGTGTGTGCGTGTATATGTGTGTGTGTGTGTGTGTGTGTGTGTGTGTGTGTGTGTGTGTGTGTGTGTGTGAGAGAGAGAGAGAGAGAGAGAGAGATGTTTCCCACCCAGAGAGAGTTTTCTACCCACTGTCAACTCTAATGAACTTTTATTGACTGTGACACTGCGAGCACAGACACGGCGACCCTCTCCTCTCCCCCACTCCGAAAGTCAGGAAGGGAGCTCACACCACACACAGCACAAGATTCATCTACACATCTGTCCCTTACAGTGAGAAAGCACATGATGAATGATGCAGGAAAAGTGTCTATGTACTGTATACGAGTAAAAGGTCACGCCGGCGTATCACCGCAACTCCAATCACGTGCGCTTCCCACCATAAACATGCTCCACCATCAGTAACTAATCCTATAAAACCTCGACCAAACAGTGTTCGCATGTCTGGCTGCTATTCCACAAACTCCTTGATCCGGAACCACCTCTTCGATTAGCTGTAATTCCAGCCGTCAGGACCCTTTGCCCTTTCCCCGCCGCATGTTCGAGCGTCAGCGCCATTTGCTCACGAACGAACATGGCGCGCCGCTCTCACCTTCCTCCGTAAACATCACAGAGCCTCGGGGTCTCGGACCCCAGTGTTTGTGTAGCATCATCAGGAGGAGCCGCGCGTCAGAAATCCGCTCGGTTTGATTCCCGTCACTTATTCAGTCGTTTATGAGCCACCCATGGTGTTTTGTCTAAGGCTGATCTCATGATAGTCTATATTGAACGCCTGTAAGCCTCTGCGGTCCCGCAGGGCCTGATCACAGATCAGTTAATGCGCGATCGAAAGCCTGTGAATGAGAGGGGCTGTTCGGGGTGATCGCTGAGATTATTATCAGGATTTCTGAGGTCAGAGGAATTCCCAGCAGCTCACAGGACTAGACAGAGAACGGCCAAGCAGCAGATAAAGGGATAGGTCTGTGTGCGTACGGATTATACACTGTATATTGAAACAACATCCGAGCTTATAGGATACACAATCTGACTCTGGATCAGAATTTTTAATGTGGTCTTTGGATCACAACAGGAGGAAAAACGAGGAAGGTTCAATTTGATTGCTAAAAATAATAATTATTCATAATATTATTTATTATAGTTTGTGAATGTGTGTGTGTGTGTGTGTGTGTGTGTGTGTGTGTGTGTGTCAGCGTTGTAGTTTATTATATACAGTATGTAAATTATATTTATGTAATATATAAATATATTCTGTAATACATGTAATAGACATACTGTATATGCACAAATATAATATATTAATAAATATTTAGTTTATATCCTGTTTTTGTGTTTAATATTCGATTCGACCTTTAATAGTGTCGAGTTGCAGAAATAATGATCTTGTGTGAGATCAATAGAAATCAGAAGTGGAGCCCTGTAATCTAGGCTGCTAATACTCGAGTTGACCTCTGACCTTTTTCCCCTCTCAGGACCAGGAAGGGCGCATAATGGCTTCCATGAAGGTCCGAGGGGCCCTGTGGCTTCTGAGCCAAGCGTTCGCTGGTTGGACGGCAGGTTAATGGCGACCTGTCACTTTTCGTCAGCTTCGATTACGCTGTGTTTGTCCGTGTTTATTAGTTTGCCGTGCGCTGAGGTGATCTGCGTTTTATTACGCGCTTTCTGGAAGTGATCCGTGCTGAAGCTTACTCCCACACACACACACACACACACACACACACACACACACACACACGCACACGCACACACTCACACACCGATCACAATTCTCACATTTCTGAAAATAGGACTGTAAACAGATTTCCGTCAGACATGCTTGTATGTTTTGGTACTAAGCAGAGCTGCGTGCTTTCTCAGTCAACCCAAAGAACGAGAAGAACGAGAAGAATCAGAAGAAGGAGAACAATGTTCTGGAAGCAATCCGGTGTAATTTCGGTGTATGTTACACCAGCATGAGAAACATCTGAGGATCCGTGTTTCATATGATTCAGCTCTGGTTGTCGGGAACATGCACTGTGTCAAAGTGCCAGCGCTTTCAAAGCGTTCGCCGTAATGCCAGTTCCAAACCGTTCCTGCTGACGGAGGCTTACGGTCTGTCGAGATTAGCATTTACATGGGCGAAGCCGCGTTTGGTGAGAGACGTGGTTCATACAACGCCATGTGCGTTCGATTGAGTGTGAGGGCGCACGATGGTTTGTAGCGCTGTGTAAAAAGGCCACAAAGAGTCCATGCTGAGGTCGTAAACCGAGTCTGGGTCATGACCAGTGTGCAGCTAATAAGCTAGGAGAAGTCATGAGGTCATGAGGAAAGAGAAAAGGCCTGAGACGTGAACTGCGCTGACATGCGTGGGGTTAACCTCCTGGCAGAAGTGTGAGGTCATAAACCAGAGGTTAGGCATGCAACAGTCAGGGTCTGAGATCTACAGTATATATTTCTATTGAACTTCTGTTTTTGAACTGTTTTTATTATTTGGTGGAAAAGTTAACAACTGTATCCTAACCAGTGTTGGGGGTCGTTACTTTTTAAAGTAACTAATTACATAACGAAATTACCGTCTTCAAAAAGTAATCAGTTACATTACGGCGTGACTCTCTGATAAAAGTAACTAGTTCGAGTACTTTTTTCCACTGCAGAAAATGAAAACTCCTTTGAGCTTCCTCATGCATGCTGTTTCAGTCGAGACCTTTCTAATTATTCTACCATCATCACTCAGAGAAGTTTGGCCCATAATCTGTTAACTACTAACACCCCTATCTCACCTACGCGGTTTGGCGCGGTGGCCGTCATCATGATTCACCGCGGGGTTTCGGCGCTGTGATTAGGTTTCCATCTTTCCGCGCGTCGGTCCTCGCATAGTCAAACCGCATAGGTGAGATAGGGGTGTAACAGCAGGAATAACAGAGGGGGTGGGTTATCAGGGGGCGGGGCTTGTAGGATGACTTTCTCACACACACACACACCGAGTACTCTAAACGCTGATCCTAGAGGGCACGGCCAAAATATGGTACTCGTGCTAATAGACTCATATAAAACCATTTTTCATAACGCGTAACGCTTCTTATCCCCCCCGATCCATGTTTAATTTTTTGTAAATATGCATACACATTTATATTTCTATCAGATAAAAAGCAACATATTTGCTAAATACAGTTTCCCGCCCTTTTATGTCCGTAGTTTCCGTTACTTTTTTGAATTCAAATCTTTCAACGGTCGTAGCTGTCATTCAGATGAAACTTTGCCGGTTTAAATTTCACATGGAAAGACATGGCCATGAAAACGTGGATTGCTCTACAATGCAAAATTAAGATATTGCATCATGAACTTGACGTGATTACGTAATCACATATACAGTATACAGTATATAAATATATTCCACTGAAAGGTTGGAAGCAGAAACACAACGCATTGAAGTGTGAATTAAAAAAAAAAAAAAACATGATCAAGAACTTACTCGTGCTTACAGCACTGTGCAAAAGTCTTGACCCTGCTCAGTTCTTCATGTTGTTCTTCCAAGTCAGACTTTCTTGGATTGTCATGTAGGCTTGAGGAATAGCTCCCCAGCTTCCTAAAGGACTCTCATTTTATTTTCCCTCTAGTCACCTGAACAGGTTCGGTGTAATATTTTTTGTTGGTTAAGCCACACAGTGACCTAGGAATCATTCAAGCATGAAATCATCTTACTTAAGGCATCAACCTGTGAGAAACAGGTGCAGATGACAAGTAATTAGGCGGGTGATTGGTATACTGGACACGCTGGCGAGAGATGAGAGGGGAAATGAAAGTTTTTAAATTGTATCTTTAGGCACTTTGCAGTCTGTCGCAGTACAATATTTGTTCCCTTTTTTAATTTAATATGCATCATTTAAATAAATTTAACATGAAGAAATGAATGGTCGACACCTCGCATCTCCGGGGTCGAGCGTTTATTTCCCGCTTTGGGTCTTGGCGTTTGCATGTTCTCCCTGTGCTTTGTGGGTTTCCTCCAGGCTCCGGTATAAAGAATAAGCAGTGTAGAAACGGAATAAATGTAGAAATGGACAGTCAAGACTTTTGCATTGTAGTGTAATTGATCAAAATCAGGAGTCGTTCTAAAAAGGTTCGGTTCACAGCATCCTACATTACGATTGCAGAATGACGGCCTGCTGAGAGTAGTAGGAAAAAGTTATTTTTAAAAACGTTTTTGTTAAGCTGCTTTGAGACAATGTACATTGTTAAAAGCGCTATATAAATCAAATTGAATTTAATTGAATTTAATTTAAAAAAAAGTGATGCAGCAGGGCTTTAGTTCTTTAGTCTGGCCAGCTTTCTCATCGTTCAATCTGTAGATTCTGCTCAAAGCTTATAAAACTTTAACTTTCAACGTAGTAATCTCTTAAATCGCTAATTTGCCGAATCACTTGTTATTTAAGTTATTTAAGAAGCGTCCGATGTTTTCACGCTGATATTTTACACTTGATTTCAAACTAGTATGATGTAAAATGTCGATGAAAAACGAGTAAGAAAACAATCCGCTTTTGTTGTTGCTTCGTTTTTAGCTAACAGAGAAACGCAACGCTATTTCTAACGCCTGTGATCGTTCAAGTGCACACCCGCGACTTTAGCATGCTAACCGTTCGAAAAATACAGCGCCAACCAACAGATTAACACCAGAACCCTCAAACACATGAGCATTATCTCGGTCTATGCGTGTTTAATGTGTTTCAGCTTAAAGTTTCATATTTAGTCCTTTAACAATGTTTGAGTAAGACTTTTAGCATTTTTGCCTTTTGGTTTTTTGGAACTGTACCGCCAAGACACGGGATCATAGCAATCGCTAATCATGTTCAGTCGAGATTTTCACTCAACCTTTAAGAATAAAAATGACTTGCCCTGCGAATTATTGTGCTGCGAGTGCCACGTAGCAAGATGTTTCAATTACTTCAGAAATACAGTCAGGGTGTGGTTCCTGTGTCAAACATAAAACAGACTTCTCAAATCCGATAAAATATCAAAAGAACCCAGTTCCACAAAGAGCTAAATGAGAAAAACGTTTGAAAAAAAAAAAAAAAACGAAGACAACAAAGACCCGCTGACTGCTTTACATTCACGTTCATGTTAGACCCGGCGTACATATGACCTGCGGACGTGGAGATCTCCAGCGATATCCTTCCATCAATCTGACTTTCTGAAGTTCACATCTTGCTGTTTGTCCCACCTCGCGTGACCTTTCCGTCAGATCATTCGTGTCAAACCCGGCCCAGATTGCGTCCAAAGCAAATTCATTATCTCAGGATGTGACATCGGGGGGGGGGGGGTTCGGCCTGATGGAGTTATTTAAGAATGCGGGTCGATCGGGTAGAGCGTTGCGTTTGAAGAAGATTGGACGGAGATTGAAAGAGCATGACCGACGGTGCCTGGATGGAGTTAGGAGCTGTGAAGAAAGCAGGTATGGAGAATCAGGTTTCCTTTTTTTTTTTTTTAGGCTTAACCACAAAATCCAGTTCAGTTCTTTCCACTTGCAGGGCGGATATTTGATATGCAAGAATGTTCAAATGTTTGCAATCGAAAATCCAGAATAGTCTTGAACACTTTTTTTTTTTCTAATTCCTTTGTTAAAAATAAAATATAAGTCTGAAAGGATGTATAACCTAATTTCTGTCACATTAATGTTAAATCGTATTATTTCCAGATGAGCATATTCGGTATACTTAACTATAAAAAAGCCATAAATGTCATTTTTAATCCTGTTATAGACGCCAGTGCTCCGAGGCAGGTCCTTTCACCCCTGAATCTCCCATCGTTTTATCTTTCATGAGCTGAAGAGTACAGCTGAGACACACTGCCATCTAATGGAACATCTCCAGACCCTCAGACGCGTCTCCTCTCCATCACGAGCATCTGTTCGGCTCGATCGGTTTGCTCTCTGTTTGCTTAATCACCAGTGACCACGCGGTACAGCAAAGAAAAGTCACATCAAACATTCAAAAACATTCAAATATTATTTAACAAAAACATTATTTTCACACATGATTTATCCACATACTGTACATGTTATACATGTTTTTTTTTATTATTTTAACATAATTCTTTTTTTATGTAGCTTAAATACAATTATACATTTTTACGCATAATTCTCTTTTCATTACATATAAATCCTTATAATGTAGTGTGTGATTTATTATTTAATATGTTCCTTTTAAATGACTCTACTATATTTACTGTATATTCACATGATTTTTACACATTTTTACATGAATTGTGTATGTTTTTTTTAATGATTCATTTAAATTTAGGATTCATTTATTTTCACATTATTTTTCACATTTTATTGTATTTTTTTTTCTTTACATAAATAATTTATGTACCTGTTGTTCATTTTTCTAAATCTTGGGCACATCTCTATTTACACATTCGATTTTATTTTACCTAGTTTATTTATTTTATTGCAATTTTCCTCACATAGTTGTTTTAATTACACTTGACAAAATTGGTCATTCAGTTATGCATGTGTGATTTTTATGCTTTTTCCATTGATTTTTCTCCATGTCATTTTATCTTCATGCATTTTTTATTTCACATATAACTTTTTTCACATAATGATAAATCAATTATTTGTCAAATGATTTTTCACATGTGGAGCATCCAGTTTTATTTATTTTTATTTTTATTTATTTATTTGTTTGTTTTTGTCTTATGTTTATTTTTATTTTGATCTGATTAATTGACTCTCAAGCCTTCACATCACTCATATTATTATTTTTTTCCAGTGGGATTTTTTAAAATAAATTTTAATATGATTTTTTTTTTTCATTTGAAGTGTTTTTCTTTATTCATGTTGAGATTCATGTAATTCATGGTTTCACATGTAGTGCATACATTTCACATATTAATAATTCATGTGTGTTATATATATATATATATATATATATATACACAATACACACAATTGATTTTTTCCCCCAAAGGATATTGTATGTTTATTTTTTTTCTATTCCTATTCCTTTTTTATTTTTAGATATGTTCCTCACTAGTTCTCGCTATTTTTCTCTCATATTGTTCATATAATGACACAAACTTTTACTTCTATTCATATTCGATTTCATTGCATTCCAGCCTGGCGCTTAGCGTACCCGGTATAGCCACCAGGTCCATGGCCACCCTCATCAAGAAACAGTGAACCTCACTTGGTTTTCCACACATCGGTCCTATAATGACATTTGAAGTGAATGTAATTTCTCTGTAAGATGTCTACGCCCTGGCTAGCCTTGAGCATGTCTGTTTGATATTAAACGAAGGTTGCTGGAAGGGGGGGAAAAAAATCTTTTCGTAGCTGACAAAAGCCATGCAGGGAGGTCTGTCATTTTCTTGGCATTTTTGGCTTATTGTTGCATCTCAGAGAAGATGTCGCACCACCGCGGATGGACAAAAAGCATCAGGCGTCTGGCAGTGCCTCTGTAAACAGCAGTTCTTTAGCAAAGCCAAGGGCGAAACAAATCAGCAAGCAATGGCACACTGGAGAGCAGTGAATAAACCACAGAGTTTCAAAGGACCAGAAACACCAAACAGTTCGGATCAAAAGGTACGCCAGCCAGTCTGGAGTTGTCGCATCGGCTCATTTCAGTTCCAGAAGCTGTAACGGGGGCTGCAGATTCAGTTCCACTCCTGTACAATGTGATGCATTGCTGGCACGTTGTGCCTGTCTTCACTTGGACAGAGGCCAGGCTTTTTTACTGTGCCATTGAACCTGGTGATGTAGACTTGAAGTAGTTCTACTTACGATTCAAACAGCCATGGAGAGCCATGCTGAGAAGGAGAAACACGCATATTGGCATTCGGAAATATTTCTCTGCCGTTTTTTTTTTTTTTTACTTTTTTTTTTTTTTTTTTACAGGTTTTGTCAGGTGTTTCAGTCTACATTTTTTCCACAGCACACTGGAATGATGGACACATTTTCATTGGAATGTTAGTAAAATGGGACGAAATGCCATACAGTAGGATCATTCCTATAAAAAAACATGAACCTGGGCTTCATTGGAATCCAGCGGTGAGAAAAGTCCCCAAATTATTCAGTACACAAAGTGCAGATGCTCAATAAATAAATAAGTTTATAATTCCCCAGATAAAAAAGAAAAATATTAATTCTTATACATAAGGTCTTAAGGTGAATTGATGTCTCACAGCAAGGAACTGCGAAATGTGGAGAAAGATTATGTAAATGTAACTAATTAGCTGTTAGCTAGCATGAATACTAAGTGTATTTAATTACAGTGCAGCTTAATTGCAATGATAGGTATTAGGTTTCATTCCTACTACAACGTTTGTTGAAGTGAATCTATTATGAAAAATTCACTCTTTAGTCATTTCTAGACATTCAGATGGACCTCCAGTGTGTGTACCCGAAACAAACAAACAAACATTTTTAATTTTCATGTTTCACATTTCTTCTTTTGTGTTGTTTAACAGCGATTGGAATCCACTAGGTTACATTACCACCAACTGTACTTTTCAATCTCCCTCATTTTCCCGTCCTCTCATAGACGATTCTCCAGATTATAAAACCATCTAAGCACTGCCACACTCTTTCTTCTCAACACGTTTCCTCTCAGTACCACTTTGCATCTTTAGCTGGAGTTCTGTAAGTAGCACCGCCACCTATAGATCTTTCACTTTAGCATCCCTGTCCTTTAAACAAAGATTCCCCCCCCCCCAATTCTGACCTCAAATAAGAAGAGCCCCTCCCCCAGCTTATAACAGCCCAGTTCTGCTGTTCTCAGGAGTGGGCGTGGCAAAGCAGTAGCTCATTTATATAGGCACTCCATCCATCTATCTAGGAATCGCTGTAGTCCAACTAGACCATGGAGGTCACTGGTGACCACTGTATTTATTCCCATTTGTATGGTTGTGGTAGGATCTCCGGTCAACATTCACACACTACAGGCAATTTGGGAACATCAGTTAACCTAATCTACCAGAGTACCTGGAGGAAACTCACCAAGCACAGGGAGAACACGTAAACTCCATGCACACAGACGCACCACGGAAATCAAACCGAGACCCGAGAGGTGCGAGGCAACAGTGCTGACCACGAATCCACCGGGACACCATACATAGACACTAAAACAAGGCATTTTAAGAAGATGGAAAAATAAAGGGAGTTTCCTTTATTCATTCATTAATTCATCTTCTATACACCTTGTCCTGTAAAGGGTTAACATTTTTGGGCACTAGGCGGGGGACACCTTGGATAGAGTGCCAATATTGTTCAAGGCATAAGGACATTTATGGTTTTCAAAAGTGCATTATCTGAGAGCATTTCAGGAGGGGCGTTTACTGACATATTCTGGGTGAGCTTTGTGACATGGTTTATAGAAATAGTAAAATATGTGACTTTTTAAAATTGGAATCACAAGCTGCTTGTGTCTGAAACAAATATTTGAATGAATGAGTAGAAATTCCCATCTGGCATAGATGTGCTGACACATTTGTACGTCCCAACTTGAGTAGAATCCTGAATCATTTTGCCTTCAGCACCAGAAACTAAAATTGAAAATTTTATTAAACGTATAAAAGAAACAACATGAAACCACGACCTCTGTGGGATTCTGCACCTGTTCTGGTCTCAAAGCCAACCGTCCATGTCTGTTTGGGCAGGACACGCAGTCCCATCTCTGAAATAAACTTTGCACCTAAAACCAATGATTTCTCACATAGTCCACTTCCAATTAGGAAACAGCCCTCGGCCCCTGAGTAACCTTTCGTAAGACTGAACAGAGCAAAACCGACAGCTCGGGGTGAAACGACGGAATGCTGATCAGCCAACCAGGGGCTTCGTCTTCATCAAAACAGATTTATATCACGGCCAATCAACTTTGCCGATCCCCTGGTTGACATGAGCGATGCTGGGAACTAAAACATGTGAGTTTTTCAGCCAGTAAAATCACTAGCACATGGTGAAAGGGAGAAAACATGCAAAACAATCTTGTCTTCTGAGACCTTGTGATATAAAAACCTATGCTGATGTACTGTATACTGTAAATTTTACTTTATGTGCATAGTGTACTTGTGTAACTGCTTTAGAATTAAATGTTATGTCTGGTGTGTGTGTGTGTGTGTGTGTGTGTGTGTGTGTGTGTTAAACGTATAAAGCTACAGTAAGCTCTTTGTTAAGCATTCATGCTGTAGCTCTGAAACTTTGGCATTAGTTATTCAGCAGTCTCCAACTTTATGTCAGACATTAGGTGCAGTGTTTATCTATGTTAACTTCCTCAACTAGAAATATGCAGGAGTATTTACCTGCCTGAAATGGAGGCCAGGTTGTTGCGCCAAGTATTATCAGAGCCTTCTTCAGGCTAATGGTTTGTAGCGGTTTACCTAAGGTTCTTGTTATGACTGGAATCATGAAAGGTGTTGTCTTTTTTATTTGTTTAATTATTCCGCAACTTTAGAATCGATGCTTAAAAGTTTTCCTGACTCAAAACCCTGACTTTTTTCACGTCAGTGCTTGAAGTATTGTGTGAGAAAGTGTTACTTTACAGCTAGGTTTTACTTTTAGTTTTTTTATGATGTCAACTTTTTTTAATCTGAAATCGACAGACACCGTTGTCTGTCAGAAAAATAACACACATAATGTTATAAATGTGCAAGAAGCAAGTGTGAGACTGATTTCTTTTTTGCCCAGACTGGAGTTCCATGCAACAGTCAGGTCAGATGATTAGTAGAAGTGACAAGAGCACCAGATTTGGTCTCACATTTTGCAGTTTGAATCATAACGATGCCACAGTCATTTTTGCTAAACTGTCTATGGTGTTGGAGGGTGGATTACATTTTCCTTTACATGATGTGCTTTGGACTTTGGATGGATTCATACAGTATGTCTCTGAGTCACCTCATGATATGGGAGAGATGGGTGGTGGGTGGGTGGCTTCCATGGTGGTGTAGTGGTTAGCACACTAGCCTCAAACCTCCAGTGCTCAAGACGCTGTGTGTGCGGAGTGTGCATGTTCTCCGCCATGCTTTCCTCCTGGTTCTCCGGTATCCCCCAATTGTCCGAAAACATTGGTGTTTCCAAATATCCCATATTGTGTGTGTGTACCCTCCAATGCATTGTTCAGGATAAACTGTATAGAAAGTGGGTGGATGGGTGCGCTTGGTTGAGTGGGTGGGCCTTTTGGTGAGTGAGTGAGTGAGTGAGTGAGTGAGTGAAGAAAAAACTGTTCTGTTTGTCAAGGTATTTAGAATTCAAACCCAGAGCCTGGCATTATACATTTATTATGTCATTGATAAGACCTTATGATATAAGCATTACTCAAACATGAGTTCATCATCAAGTTATGCATAGATATCACATTTTAGCCTCTTGACCAGTCGCCACTTCTCTTAGTGCTCATGGCAGCGCCTTTTGGAACGTGTGACTTTATGCTAAAATGATTAAGCGAGCTGTGGGAGAGCAGTTGGCTGCCCTTGGCGCTCCCAGGGCGTGATGTGGGGGTATTAGCACGCTGAAAGAGTGATTTACACAGTCCTCTCGGAGCAGTATATTAAACTATACTTGGCTGCCAATTTGCAGAGTGATGCAGGTGTCGCTGGGAAAAGTGTGAGGTGAGCCGGACAAACTCAATGGCCCCATTATGAAGCGCAGTGACATTCTGAGGACACACGTTCACACACATAATCTAAAAGGAGAAAACTGCTTACAGAAGCAAGTGCGGGAAGTGAATATGCTAGACAAATGCAAACATCCCATGTTTATGTTTGTGCTTAAGAGTCATAAATTAACCCGCAGGTTTAGCACAGTTAGATTCTCATGCTCTCACCGAGCATAATTCATAAAAATATAAACACAAATGAAGTGGCTTTTAAAAATTACAAGCACATGCTCAATCACAGGCTACGGGTTCATGTGATGAAGTGTTTACAAAGCACATCAACTAAGACAAGATTCCCAAGCTTGAAGGAGCTTGGATTTTACCTAATATTTAGACAGGTCCAAGCATCCTATGCTATGAGTTCCATTGCTATGTATAGATCACTTTTTAGGGTAAGAATTTGCAATTCCTGGAATTAAGAACCATACTGCGCGTTGGACTGGATAATAAACTATACTAGGACACGACGTGTGTATAGTTGGTATAATTGGACAAACACTCTATGACATCACCCATAGGTTTGGTGAAGAGTGGTTTTGTAGCTTATGAATGGTCTGGTCGTCACCCTCGCTCTTGCCAGCATTTGACTCCGCCAAATCTCTGCCTGGGTAATTCATAAATGGGCAAAACAAACGGAGCCTGAATGTGAGTCGGAACACACCTTTTTTTACCTCAGTTACAACACCCTAGATAGCTTAACTTTAGCTTCGCTAAAATACTGAGGTAACTAATATCAAGTAACTTAGCATTTATATGCTAAGGTTACAGTACTTAGGTTTTGCTTGAACTCTGACATCCATACCCTATTTCGTGTGGTAATTTAAAATGCAATTATTCCAATTAGCTGCTTAGCTAAAATGATGCATAGCAGGCAGCTAGCAGTTTGACACCTGAAATGCAGTCACTTAAATGAGTCATGTCGCTAATTATGCATACTTTTATGCATAATTAAAATACTGAGGTAACTAATATTAAAATACTGAGGTAACTAATATTAAAATACTGAGGTAACTAATCTCGATTCATATGCCAAGGTTACAGTACTTAGGTTTTGCTTGAACTCTGTCATCCATACCCTATTTCTTGTGGTAATTTAAAATACAATGATTCCAATTAGCTGTTTAGCTAAAATGATGCATAGCAGACAGCTAGCAGTTTGACACCTGAAATGCAGTCACTTAAATTAGTCATGTCGCTAATTATGCATACTTTTATACATAATTAAAATACTGAGGTAACTAATATTAAAATACTGAGGTAACTAATCTCGATTCATATGCTAAGGTTACTTACAGTAGGTTTTGCTTGAACTCTGTCATCCATACCCTATTTCTTGTGGTAATTTAAAATGCAATGATTCCAATTAGCTGTTTAGCTAAAATGATGCATAGCAGACAGCTAGCAGTTTGACACCCGAAATGCAGTCACTTAAATTAGTCATGTCGCTAATTATGCATACTTTTATACATAATTAAAATACTGAGGTAACTAATATTAAAATACTGAGGTAACTGATCTCGATTCATATGCTAAGGTTACTTAGGTTTTGCTTGAACTCTTTCATCCATACCCTATTTCTTGTGGTAATTTAAAATACAATGATTCCAATTAGCTGTTTAGCTAAAATGATGCATAGCAGACAGCTAGCAGTTTGACACCTGAAATGCAGTCACTTAAATTGGTCATGTCCCTAATTATACATAATTTTATGTCTTAACGTCATTTTAACTGATGAGTTATATAAAATTCACCCTGTACAGTTCATGAATGAAACATTTAGCTATGGGGACAAAACCATTGTTTGTACAAGGCTGCAAAAATGCTTATTTATATTGTGAAATTTTGGAATGATTCATTTGAAGAACTGCACATTTTGGCAAGTCCACGTTGGCCTCATTTTTAACAACCAGAGGTTGTGCTTTAAAGGAATCTCAGTGTTAGACTTGCTCATCTTCAAACAATTAAACACAGCATAAAATCTGACATCGCAATTTTTTGTTTGAAAAAAAAAATATATATATATATATATATATATATATATATATATATATATATATATATATATATATATACTGTACATTTTCCACTATAGTAACAATGTGGTGTGAAGATGTGTTAAAATCTACAGTATGCTCTAATCTACGGTGTTAATCTCGGCTGACTCTTCTTTTAGATTGAGCTAAAGAGTACAGTACAGTATGTTGCATTTTTCCTTTCTTGCACCAATCCATCTTCCTCCCCAAACCCCTGTTGACGGCTTTTATTGTCTGTAGTGTTTTATGAATTCAGGAAAGAGATACAGATATCCGTCAACACCAAGGTGCATTCGGGGTGATAGAGGGTGTGTGAGGCCACGTAGGGGAAAAAGTTGTGCATTTCTGGTAGCCTACCTATTATTAATCAAGCCAAGGACTTGAGCCATCAACAGACCAACAGGAGCTGCAGGCACGAGCCCTGGACTGGAGAAATTAATGGTTAGACAAAGAGGTAGTTAGATGGAGATATGGGAGAATGGATGGATAAATGGATGACAGCCAGTGGCCTTGCTGAGCACAGCTAGTATATTATCTGTAGTTCCTCTGTGTCTTCTGTCACATTCCTCCACTAATCTGTGTAGGAAAAATGAGCAATATTTATGAACTGTTTACAACAGGCAGAATCCTCCAGCCAGTGTCATATCAGTCATCCTCGCTCTCGCTCTCGCTCGCTCGCTCTCTCTCTCTCCAGTAGAGTGGTCATACCTAAACAAGAACGATCAAGGCCACCTCACTGTTAAGGGGATGATGAATGACCTGTCTTGACCTGTCTTCCATTACCAGGGCTGTACTTCTCCTGGCTGTAAGTCATGACTTCATGTCTTCTTCAATCAGGAACTAAGTACAAGTAAACATTCTATACTTCAAGTTCAAGGTTATGTGCTTTTTTTAAAAAGCACATCATCAATACTTAGTCTACCTGTTATCTTTAGGTCACCACCAGCATGGTGCCTATGAAGCTTTCATATCCACACACATCTTGTTTCTCTTCCTAGAACTCGCTTGGTTCTCTCTCCGATTTCCTTCAACCTTGTCCACCAGAGCTACAATACCCTCCCATTATACCTAATCTATCTGTGGCCTTGTAATGTGAAGTGGCAGGATATTTTAGGATTGCTTTTAAGCCTTTGTGGTAAGGTAGGAGGGGGCAAGGTGGTGCAGCAGGTAGTGTTTCTGTCCTACAAATCCAGGTTTGATCCTGGTGTGATCCTACACTGAGGTCATTGTTTCCTGTGTCTGTGAGGGTGCTGTCCAGGTTCTTTGGTTTCCTCCTATGCTCCAAAGAATTATACTGGTAGATAGATTGGATACTCTAAATTACTCCTTTGTTTCCCTGCCTTGTACCCAGTGTTCCCAGTATAGGCTGTATTGACTGTGACACTGACCAAAGTAAAGCATTATTGAAGATGAAAGAAATGGAAGGAGAAAATTTGTATTCATTGAAGTGACTATGGATGGATGGATGGATGGATGGATGGCAGAAAACCTTTTCCTGACTGGAAACATATGGAACTTCACCTCCTCTATGGAAAGCAAAGGGAGTAGATGGAAGGATGAATGAATAATGGATGGATGTAATGGAAGGATGGCAGAGCTCTTGTTTCTGGACTTTTGTGCCTCCGTGGAACTTCACCTTCACCACAGTTACACACATCTTGTTTTTCCTTCTTGAATTCTTCAATTTCTTCCAACCTTGTACACCAGGTGTACAACTTCCTCACATTGTCCCAGTCATTATATCTATCTTAGGCTTTGTTCAGCCTTCTAATGTGAAGTGGAAGCACATTTCAAGCTTTTTACACGTCTTTCATGTAATGGCAAGGGAAAATCTGTACTGATGGATGGGTGAAAAGAAGGATGGATGGATGGAATGAATGGATGGCAGAAAAATTCCTTCTGGGCAATTTTGCATCCATGGAACTTCAGCTCCACCATGGATGTTTCACATCCACACATCTTGTTTCTTTTTCTTGAATTCTCAGATTTCTTTCAACCTTGTAGACCAGGTCTACAATTCCCTCCCATTGTCTGAGTCATTACATCTAATCTATCTTAGGCTTTCTGAGGCCCTGTAATGCGAACTGGCAGCTCATTTCAGGATTGTTAGCTATTAGTGGAATGCATGATTACTAAGCTGGCTGTTTGAAGTTTGCTGCCTTTGATGGTGGGTCTGTTTGTGTTAGTTTAGCCTCACACTAACCAGGTGCCCATGAGGTCCTTGAAAGAGTAAATGTCAGAAGGCTTGGCTTAAATTATGGCCAATCATGGCAGCATGCAGTGCCAATTTCTTTTATTATTCAAGTCTCATAACTCATTTTAACACCCTTTGAATAACATGGCAGGCACTCTCTGTCACAAGACAAATATTGGTATTAACATGAGAAACTCAACTGTTTAGTAAAAGAAAGATCTCTCTGAGAGTTTTGAGAGGTTGCATGACATTGTGACATCCATAATTCGCACCATTTGTCCCTCTGAAGCTTTCCGAAACATGGCCAGGTTTTAAGTTTCCTCGATTCAGATAAGGAATCAAGGAAACTCATCACTTTCCTTTATGGGACATTTGACCTAAAGCTGCACACAGCAACAATGACCTATGACTTATGACAGAATATCATGAGAAATTCAAACCCATCTTTTTACTGCAGTCTGTTCCTTAGAGACTGACATGACTCTTATATTTCGAAGTCCTGGTGGTCCCAAAAGAATGAGCTGTAGTTAACTTTATTATTTAAAAAAAAGCAGCGATAATCACTATGAAGTGTGGTGAGGACTTGTGTCTTGAGTGGGGCTTGAGGCTTGAGTGACCAAAGCACTTGATGTTTACGGTCTTCTGATCCAAGGCAGACGAGCAGACTAAAGCAGACTAAACCATTCTTAATTTTACCAATGCGGTTTTGGTTAAAGTTCCTTACATGGACTCAAGCAGAGATCGGCATACCGGGAAGCATGATGAGGCGATGACTTTGAAAAGAGAGACAGGGGAAGAGGAGGGGTTTATGGAGAGGGTAAAGGTTGAATTAAGTCGAAAGTGTCACTGCAGGAGCTTCAAGGTGCCCAAATGGAGCCAATTACCACACAAAACTTCTTTCTTTAAGCCTGGTAGAGAGAGAAGGGGGGGGGTTGGAGAGAAAGAGAGAGTGGACGTCAAAGACAGGACCTAAGAAAATGAGAGACACTGAGGAAAAGACAGGGAACAGGGGGACAGAAGCAGAGCTGGAAGGAAAAAAGATCAACGTTAATAAATAAAGAAGAAATTGCATTAGTTTGCATTTCACCCGTTAAAGATTTCATTTGACCGTCTTTAGCATCACGGCCAGTTTGCACACAAAATCGTTCATCATGCTCCCAGAACCACTCCTATAAATGTGATAACCTTTTCATAAGGTACATTCAGGTCATTTTTTTGCCACGTAACATTGATAAGCCCAGACCTGAGCAACCGAAGCAACCCCAGATCATAACGCTGCATCCAGAAGCTTGTTCAGTGAGCATTATTCATGATAGTTGCATCGCTTCATGCACTTCCCTTCTTACCCTGACGCACACATCGCTCTGGAATAGGTTCAATCTGTACTCTTCAGAATACATGACCTTTCTCCATTGCTCCAAGGTCTATCATTTTTTATGCTGAATAGGGAATTGAAGCATTTTTTTCTAATTAACTTCACTAGCAAGTGTTTTAATCCCAGTCCTGCGAGTTGTGTGTACTAGTGTACTGTACGTGGACAGGGGTTTGGTTTACAACATTATCGCTGCCAGAACCCCTTTTACTTTCATTATGAAGTATGGTTTCTCCTGTTGATTTGTTTATGCTGCAACTTCTCCAAGTGTTTAAGTGATCTCCATTTATAATTTATTTTCCAACCAGATTTCTTCTGCAAAGTTGATGGTTCAGCATTGTCCTTCCAGCTTTTCATTATGTCAGTCAGTTTAAATCTCCATAGTTGTTTTCTTTGCCTGATGCAGGCCAATAATTTGACTTCTTTTGGCCAGGCAGTTGATGCTGTGTGTGCATGTGTGAGAGGGACAGTAAGAGCTCTGTGAGGTTAATTCCTGAAGGTGAAGTTCTCTGTGGTAAAGCTCAAGGGACGCCATGTTTATTTGGATTGAAATTGCCTTCATGTAGCACGGCCAATTATCACTGGAGGAGGTGATGGGCCTGTTATGAATTCCTCTTTCTTTCCTTCTTCTGTGTTTTTTCTTTGCCATTTCCTGGACTCAAAGCCCCATGACAGACAGCGCCGTGTGAGTTTTTGTTTCTCCTGCTCTCCGTCCATCCAAGTTCATTTTCTCAAAGGGATCACTGCCAATGACCTCACCGCTGGGCGCCAATCAGAGCAGGACACATGATAGCAAAACACATTCAGCTCTTATTACTGCCAAGGATGGAAAGATCGCTGAGCTTGATGAAGTGATCACGCCGCTATTTGTTTTAGCAGTGGTACTTTCGGATCTCCAGGTGCGTCCTGCGTGAACTTTGAACTGGTCTAAACTAATCCGCTTAGGCCGAGCTGGGTTGGTGCTGTGTGAATGCAGTTTAATCTCTGTTTTATATTCAGAAGTGATGTCCATGTCAAAGAACAACCGTTTATTTCAATTATGATATGATATATATATTATAATATAACCAGTTGTAGCAACTCCTGATAGGGTCTTTAATACTTTATTGCAGTAAATAAAGGGTGTAAAGGAAAGGCATTACATGAAAAAAGGAAAGTGGGTGGGAGGATGTGTGTATTGAAGAACGAGCTAGTTTAAAGCTGATTTTGCCATTTCTGATTGAGTCTTGAAACTTTGATAGGGGAAGTCGAATTGGATGGATGGATGCATGGATGGATGGATGGATGGATGGATGATAAGACTAAGAACCAGCATATTTATTGATAGAAAAGAAGATGGATGGATGGATGATCATGCAAAGGACTATATATAGTACACACCTTCTCATTCACAGGGTTTTCTTTATTGTGTTCTTTCTTGTGTTCTTTCTTGTGTTCTTTAGCCCAAACGCGTCTCTTCTGCTTGTTGTCTGTCCTTAGCAGTGGTTTCCTAGCAGATCTTCTACCATGAAGGCCTGATTCACACAGTCTCCTCTTAACAGTTGTTCTAGAGATGTGTCTGCTGCTAGAACTCTGTGTGGCATTGACCTGCTCTCTGATCTGAGCTGCTGTTAACCTGCGATTTCTGAGGTTGGTGACTCGGATGAACTTATCTCCGCAGTAGAGGCTACTCTCGGCCTTCCTTTCCGGGCAGTCCATGTCAACCGGTTTCTTTGTAGCGCTTGATGGTTTTTAGACTGCACTTGGGACACTTTCAAAGCCCAATTTTTCAATCCTGACTGACCTTTCATTTCTTAAAGTAACATGGTCAGCCGCTTGTCACGGGACTAACCGAGATGACAGAAGACTTAGTGTTAGCCCTGTAGCGTGGATGGTAAACCCAAACGCTGAAGTAGCGCGAGCAGGCAGGATAACCATGCTAGTTATTCTTAGAACTCTCCCGAAGCGAGAGCAAGAGTTTACACAAATAAACCCGCGTTCTAAATACACACACCCAATCAGAAGCGATAACCCAAGAAAGTGAGTACTCACGCTTGGACGAGCGAGGCGACGGCGATAGCACGGGCATAACTCAATGACTGAGCGATGTGATGCGTCATCTTGTTTCCTTTTATGCTTCCTGAAACCCGACCGTATTACTTCCGGGTCCTAGTGCCGGTCGTGTTATGAGTGTGTATGATAAAAGGTTTCTCTCATTCCAGGACCGACTCTCGACGGTCCTGGTGGAGGATACCCGACGACGGTAGTCCCGGATGAGTTCGGGGTCTAAGACGAACCGAGCCGGAATCCAAGATCTCTCCTCGGGGCCGTAACCTTCCCAATCCACCAGGTACTGGAGCCCTCTGCCCCGAGGACGTGAGTCAAGGATCCGGCGAACGGTGTAGGCGGGACCACCCTCAATCATACCGGGAGGAGGAGCAGGGTGGGTGGGTGGAACCATAGGTGAGGGGTGGGTGAAGGCTGAGCTGGGAGGTGGAATACCCCGGATGGATCCGAGTCGTCCCAGCCAGCTGCAAGCGCTGCAGCGAAGGAGCCAGGGTGACAGGGTTAATCCGGAGATTGATGCGGTATGGTCCGATGAATCTGGGTGATAGTTTCCTTGACTCAGTCTGTAGGTGAAGGTTTTTTGTTGAGAGCCATACCTTATCACCTACTTGGTACATTCGTCCCGGTGGGTGTCGACGGCGATGTTGCAGGGTGTAGCGGCGATTGGCCTTTTGAATGGCTTGGTTGGCTTTTCTCCAAAGCCGTCGACACCGACGAACCAACTGTTGGGCCGACGGCACTTCCACCTCCGGCTCCTGATGATCGAACATCGGAGGTTGGAAGCCGTAGCATACCTCAAATGGGCTTAGGTTGGTGGCAGAAGATAGGTGGAGGTTGTGGGACAGTTCAGCCTAAATGAGGTAGCGGGCCCAGGAGCACTGGCGATCAGCAATAAAGCATCTCAGGTAGCGCTCCAGTTGTTGGTTGGTTCGCTCCGTCTGACCGTTAGTCTGTGGGTGGTAACCGGAGGACAGACTGCAGGTGGAATTGATCAGACGGGAGAAGGCCTTCCAGAACCGGGACGTGAACTGGGGCCCCCTGTCCGAGACGATGTCCTTTGGGAACCCATGCAGGCATGGGACTTGTTCTAATATCAGTCATGGGTTCCTTTAGCTGACGGAGTCCGAGAGGGCCAATTAGGTGAATACTTTGAGAACCGGGTCGAACATGGTGAGATGGTGTCCTTCCTTCCGGAACCGCACTGTCTGCGATGAAGCCAACGGGTAATGTGTTCAGGGTCATGGGAACCGGAAGGTTGAAGTTCCCCGGGTGATGGTCTGTTGTTGTCCTTGGACCTGGCACACACTGGGCACGCCTGGACGAACTCATCTACGTCCTTCTTCATACTGGGCCACCAAAAAGCACGTTGTACAAACAGTAGGGTCCGCCGTCTCCCGGGGTGTCCTGAAAGGGGGGAGGAGTGTCCCCACTGAAGCACTTCGGCCCTGATGGCGTTGGGGACGTAGAGTCGGCCAGGCGGCACACCTGCTGGTGCGGTCTCCGTAGCTTGTGCCTGGCGAACCCTCGTCTCCAGGTCCCACCTGAGCGGTGCGAGGATCTTGGTGGCTGGTAGTACAGGCGCGGGGTCCGCCCGGGGGACGTCTTCCTCGTGTTGTCGGGAGAGGGCGTCGGCTTTGGTGTTCTTGGACCCCGGGCGGTATGACAGGTGGAAATTGTAATTTTCAAGAATAGTGCCCATCGCGCCTGTCTGGGGTTCAACTGTTTTAACGTGCGGATTGTAATGAGGTTTTGGTGGTCGGTCCAGACGATGAACGGCTCTCTGGCGCCCTGGAGCCAGTGTCGCCATTCCTCCAAGGCCCACTTTATGGCCAGCAGCTCGCGGTCCCCTACTCCGTATCGCTGCTGAGTGGCGTCAAATTTCTTGGAGAAAAAACTGCAAGGATGCAGTTTTTGGTCTGGACCTCGCTGGGAGAGAACAGCCCCGGCGCCCACATCCGAAGCGTCCACCTCCACAACGAATGGTTTATCAGCATCCGGGTGAAGGAGGATGGGAGCAGTGGTGAAGCGGCGACAGAGCTCATGGAAGGCGGAGACAGCAGTTGGGGTGAGATTGAAAGGGTGAGATGATGGGCGGGTCAGAGCGGTTAGTGGCGCTGCAACGGTACTGTAGTCCCGGATAAAGCGGCGATAAAAATTGGCAAACCCGAGAAATCTCTGGAGCTGTTTAAGAGTCTTGGGTAGGGGCCAATGACTCACAACTTCCAATTTCTGCGGGTCCATGGCCACACCCTGGGGCGAGATGACAAAACCCAGGAACGTGGTGGAGCGCTCGTGGAAAGCGCACTTCTCCAACTTACAGTACAGCTGGTGGGCGAGCAATCTCTTTAGAACCGCTCTGACATGCTGGATGTGCTCGTTGAGTGTTCGGGAGTAGATGAGGATGTCGTCCAGGTAGACGAACACCCAACGGCCTAACATGTCTCTGAGAACGTCATTTATGAACTGTTGGAAAGCGGCAGGTGCGTTGCAGAGACCAAACGGGATGACCAGGCTTTCGTAATGTCCTGTGGGGGTGATGAAGGCCGTCTTCCACTCATCGCCCTCTCTGATGCGCACCAAGTTGTAGGCGCTCCGGAGGTCCAACTTAGTGAAGATGGTGGCACCAGAGAGGGCGTCCAGGGCAGAGTTGGTAAGAGGCAATGGATGTCGGTTTTTATGGTAATATTGTTGAGCCCCCGATAATCGACACAGGGACGTAGACTACCATCGCGTTTCTTCACGAAAAAGAACCCCGCAGCGGCAGGTGAGGAGGAGGGCCGGATGGTACCATGGCGAAGTCCACTGGAAACATACTCCTCCATCGCCTGCGTCTCGGTGTTGGACAATGAATAGAGATGGCCGCGGGGTGGTGTCGCACCTGGCTGAAGATCGATCGCCAGGTCGTATGAGCGATGAGGTGGTAGATGAGTCGCACGTCTCTTACAAAAGACTTCAGCCAGGTCCCGGTAGTCTAGCGGGATTTTATCTGTGTCGACATCGGGGGCCTCGGACTCCCTAGAGCACGTCCCAGCCTCGGCCCGTAGGCAAAGCTCAGTGCAGGTCGGCCCCCATTGTAGGATCCGGCTTTGGGTCCAGGATATGAGCGGGTCGTGTTGCAGCAGCCAAGGGTGTCCGAGGATGATAGGTGGTGAGGAAATGGTGGTGGTGTGAAACTGGATCTGTTCTCGATGTTGGTTAATGATGAGGGTGATAGGTTGGGTTTGAAAGGAGATGGGGCTGGAGGAGAGAGGCCGACCATCGACTGATGTAATGGTTACAGGCTGGGATAACGCCTCAATCTTTATCCCCAATTTTTTGGCATAGGAAGAGTCAATGAAGTTACCTGCTGCCCCGGAGTCGACGAACGCGGTACTTCCGACCCGCTTGTGGCCAAACTGGAGATATACTTTAACCGTGAGACGGGAATCATTGGTCGTGGTGGTGGAGAGGGACATGGGACCCGGTGAGTTCCTCCCATTTCTCACCGGGGCTGCGCGTTTCCCGGCCGCAGAGGACAGATGGCCCGATGATGTGCTGAAGAACCACAGTACGCGCAGAGCCCCTCTCTGAATCGGCGTTCCCGTTCTGCAGCGGTCAAGGAGGCGCGCCCTAATTGCATGGGTTCCCCGACTCCTGTGTCAACCACGGCGGGAGGTGGAGTACCGACGGTCCTGGTGGATGCTGCAGTGAATGGGGCGTGAACTTCTGGAACTGGTGAGCGGGAGAGGAAGGGCGTGGTGTGTGGTAGTGCAGTCATGGTGGGTGGCAGGGTTCGAGGAGCTGGCTTGGGGCGAACGAGCAGCCGTTGGTCGATCCGGAGGGCGAGCTGAATTAAACCCTCCAAGGTAGCTGGAAGTTCTCGTCCGGCGAGCTCGTCTTTTATCCGCGCAGCCAGTCCCTCGTAGTAGGCCGTCCGGAGTGCGGAGTCTCCCCAGTCGGTCTGTACGGCGAGAGTACGAAACTCCGCGGTGTAACGGCTCACGGACGACCCTCCCTGCTTTAGATGATATAACTTGGAGTCGGTCTCCACCTCAGCAGCTGGATGTTCAAAAGTGAGCTTGAGCTGGCGGGTGAACTCGGTGTAGGAGTAGGCGACATCTGAATCCGAACGAAGAACCGCCGTGGCCCACTCAGCTGCCTGCCCGGATAGCAACGAGACGAGAAGAGCAATGCGCAGTCGGTCTGTGGAGTATCTGGTGGAATTAAACTCAAACACAAGATCCAACGCAGTTAGAAAAACACTGCACTTCCCATCCGTGCCATTCCATTTATCCGGTAAAGATAAGAAAACATCAGAAGGTGGAGAGGGAGTTGGCGGCGCAGCAGCCGCTGCGATGGGCGTGGCCACAGCCGGCTGAGCGGCCGCCCCGCGGAGGACCGCATTCTCCTGTCGCAGCTCCGCCACCTCGCGGCGCAAGGCCGCGACGCCCTGGAGCTCCGTGCGGAGCGATGCAACCTCACCACGGAGCTGATCGATCAGCTTAGCATGCCGGCCAACCACATCGCAGAGGTGAGCAAACTCCGCTGGGTTTACTGCCGGTGGCTCAGTCATTCTGTCACGGACTAACCGGAGATGAAGCAGAAGACTTAGCAGTTAGCCCTGTAGCGTGGATGGTAAACCCAAACGCGGAAGTAGCGCGAGTAGGCAGGATAACCACGCAAGTTATTCTTAGAACTCTCCCGAAGCGAGAGCAAGAGTTTACACAAATAAACCCGCGTTCTAAGTACACACACCCAATCAGAAGCGATAACCCAAGAAAGTGAGTACTCACGTTTGGACGAGCGAGGCGACGGCGAAAGCACGGGCATAACTCAATGACTGAGCGATGTGATGCGTCATCTTGTTTCCTTTTATGCTTCCTGAAACCCGACCGTATTACTTCCGGGTCCTAGTGCCGGTCGTGTTATGAGTGTGCATGACATCGTTTTTCTTCACTTAGCTGCTTTTTTCTTGCCATAATACAAATTCAAACTCTTTGAATGAGAAGGTGTGTCCAAACTTTTGCTGTATATATATATATATATATATATATACAGGGTGGGCCAAATGTAAGACCTTTATGTAAGAAATGTAGACTTTTATTTATATATTATAATTACATATTAGACATTATAAGTTATGGAAATTACATTTTGAGTATCCTTCCAGAGCGTTTGTATTTAAATTAAATTAAAAGGTTTTACAAATAAGAAAGCATATTGCATTGTTTTATGTGAACATCATGATGTTTTTATAAGCTTAAATGAGACGGGAGAGGAAAAAAGGTAAAAGGTAAAAAGGTAATAGGTAGAATTGGTGAGGAAATGGATGAATGAAGCACTAAACAGAAGACAGACAGATTTCAAGAATTTTTTTTTTTTTTTTCCTGGACAATTTGTCCTATATACTTTGAAGTCCTGCAATCATAAATGGCAGCTGTCTAATAAAAGAAAACACAAAGTTGTACTTTTATGTGCATTTGAAATGTGAAAACATTTATTCTCTATCGTAGCCGGACAACAAATGATCCCAGTTGCTTTAAAACAAACTTCTGTCTGTACTTATTAACAGTTCACTTTGTTTAGCATGACTGCCCCCACACATTTCCGAATTCCCCCCTATAAACCTCCTTTAAACACCTCTGTCATATTGTTACTGGCAAACCGTTGTCTAGGCATTACAGGCTCCATCAGCCACACATATTGATGGACGCAGCCAACATCTGGGGCTGTGATTATGTGTAATATGTTCCATGCACAGCCAGCAAATGGCGTTTTTAAGGGGAAGGGGAGCGGGAAGAAGCTTGGCCTAGCATCAGTTTGCCAATCCTGGGGGATCGGGCTTGATTTTCCCCCTTTAGCTCTCATTAGCCCGGATAGGTGGAGAAGATGGCTAGGAGTCAGCAGTGTGATCCAAGGCCAAGAGCATGTAATTTTCAGTTGTCTGAAATGAGACGTACACACACGCTGACTTCCGATATCAAAATGTCCATCCTGCTGTTTCTCATTCGCTGCCAGAATTCGTCTTCTGGATTGTAATTGGACGTGTAACTTTCTGAAAGAAACGCTTTGTACTTGGCGCAGGGAAATGCACGCATTATAAGTTAAGACAGAAAGAGAAGTTGGAGTAAAAGAGCTCAGTTGCAGTCGATTCATTTGATCAATCTTTCAGTTCAGTTTTAGGTTGGATAGGATGTACAGCATAACAGTAGACACTGCTGCAAAGCAGCTGTTCAGAAATCCAGATGGAGTTTATATTCCGATCGCTAATGAACAAACCAAAGGTGACAGCGGGAAAGAAAAACTCCCCGACAAGACATGAGGAAAAATAAGACATGAGAAAAACCAGACTCAAAGGGAAATTCTCCTGGGTGACACCGGATAGTGGGATTATAAATCGTTACGCTATAGAGGTGTAGAAACGTAACAACAAACAGCACGATGAAAAAGTTGAAGACGTGAAACTGGTTAAGTGGGTAATGGCAAATCGGTACTATATTATTAGCATTATTTTTAATACCCTTTATTTTTAATAATCCACCCTTAGTACTGTACATAATATATGTATATAGACTCGTCTCTGTTCATTGATGTATTATGTTATGTCCATGTTTTTTCTTTTATATATATATATATATATATATATATATATATATATATATATATATTTTTTTTTTTTTTTTTTTTTTTTTTTTAACACAGCCTTTTAAAGGATTTATTTCAGATTTTCCCTAAAGGAATTCCCGCTGCTTCTTTAGTATTAGGTACGAAGGGTTTGGACCAATTACAATCCATCATTTCTCAAACTTGAGTAAACCAAGTAGTAGCTGTTTAATTATGTGTTTCTAGAGATTTATATAGCCATATTTCACTATGACCCTATCCCTCAAGTATCTTTAATATCGAACATATACAGCATTAATGATTATTGATGTTATCCAGACATTTATGATTTATCCACATGTTTGTTTCTGGGAAAGGATCCTAAGGTAATAATAAAACGTAAAATCCATGTGGACAATTTGCCCACTTGAAATACCTTTGTGATTGTGGTGTGGAATTTATGAATCATGTTTCTACATGCTGTCCAACACCACTTTTGGTCGATCATTACGTTCAATTTTTTTTCCCCCCCAACCCTGCACAAAATAATTACCTGTAATTTAACTGAAATATTAAAGTGGAGAGAGATGTAAGCAATCTTTATTATAGGTTTTTTTTTATTATTTTTTTATTCTCAGCTATTAACAGTTTCTGTCAAGACTAAGCAAGTGACATAAAGTAGTGGGTTTGCTTACAGGAAGTGGGGGCTTTACATGCAGGAAGTGGATACTCCAATCAACTTAAATAAGCCTGTGGCCTCTTCCAGAGTTTGCTATGATTTATTAATGAAAGCCTCAATTTGTATGTTTTCCCCTCAGAGGATTTCTGCCATGTATGGGAACCTCAGCAGATCCTCTTGGCTACTCTTACAGAGCCGCTGATGATTTATATATATACTGTATATACTGGGTGAACCGCTCCATGGGAAATGCTGCACTGGAAGGGTTCCTTAGGGCCACCGTAGCTGTAAAAAAACACACACACACACATCCAAAATGTTTAAATCCCTTTGCAATGGCTTTCTTATAGTATGCATTTATAGTTATGTTTTTCATTGTGAAATGCATAACTATTCAACTTATTGTCTTTTGTTCTGCAAAAAAGTACTGACACTGGATGACTGTGTGAACAAAGCAGCTGTTACTAGAGAAATCATCAAGAATCGAGAATTCATCAGCCCAGTGTAACAGTGTGCACGCATGAATCAGTGCTGTCTGTACATGTGTACAGCCATTTAGTATATTTGCTAAATATCGAAGCGAAAAAAAAAAAAAAAAATCATTATAATTACGTGATTGACTCTTATGTGACCTCGCAATCTGTATTTGTGTACTGTACCAACAATGCAGCGTGCAAAGTTGCCTCAAAGCGCTCATTCTCAGACATTCTTGCATGCCTCCTGCATGTCTAAGGTAATCCTTTAGAGATGGGTGTCCTCGCTCAAAGTGTTTTATGCCCACCTGGGGAGAGATTTCATATTCCTTACATTAACTGTTTTGTACAGGACAACGGGGACAGCATGTCCCGGAGCGAATCAGCTTTGTACCGCGGTGCCCCGGCATCCCACGCCGCTTGTGCAAACACGGCACACATGTCTGCTGCGTAAATCAGCTCCACTAAATATCTGCCGTGGTGAATTGGCCGAACGAGGCCCAGAAAACAAACAGAGCCGTTTAGCTGTTTGGCCAAACATCGATTCGCCGTGCCTCTTTAAACTGGGGATTTATGAGAGCGCTCTTGTTTCTCAAAGAACTGTAATTCTCCCCTGGAGAGAACAAAACTGTCGGAGAAGAGAGAGCTGGAAAGGGGAAAGAGATTGAAGGACAGAAAGGCGTCGACGAAAAGCACTCCAGATTCAGTGAGAGCTGGAGGACGGCGCTGCGTTATTTATTAACGCAGGAAAAAGTTGTTGTAAGCCAGGCTATTATGCCGTCACGCCTGTGTGAGTGTGTCAGTGGCACTGATAATACAGTCCTGGACAGGCTCCATCCAGTCTGCATCTGTCTCTATCGATCTGTCTTCCGCAATTTTGTCCATTATTCTCTAATTTCTAGTTACGTTGTGCACGCTCTCACATAATAACCCAGCTGCAAAAATGGTTCGTCAGGTTGTGATGAAGTTAATGATGTGGTTTTGACAGCATTGGTGTTAGGTTGTTTTTGACAGTTATGGCATGTCATGTCAAAAGTCATAACTTTTGTTCAATTTTTATAAACACAATGTCGCAAAACAATATCAAATACTAAACCAATGACTTAAGCGGGACTCGGACTGCAGTTACTGTAATAAGAGCAGTGTGTTGTGATCGCTGGACCACTAGGGGGCATGCTGGTAAAAAAAAACAACAAGCACCACCATACCATATTACAGTAGAGTCATTTGGGAGCTAGTAATATTAGTAATATTTCTGAAAGGAGACGAAACCGAGAAGAAACATTACGACACTAAGAGGTGTGATATAAGATACACATGCTGCGTGTTAGAAACTTAGGGCTTCATGGGCGTGGTGCGAAGAAATGTTAATTGGCATAAATGCTCCAAATCTATACAATTTGGTTTGTTTTAAGGTTGCGTTCGGATTGTTCATTCAACATTATCTTAACATCATTTGATCAAAGTCATTCTAACCTTCAAAAAGAAAAGGTGTCCTGATGGTGAATGTCATCTCAACGTTGTTCTACCTATATTATAACAACTATACTATACTATATTATAATGCTCGTCCAACGTTAGGGTCCCTGCTGGGAAAATGTCTCGTTAATCCATCAGCAGGAAAACTTCACAATGTCAAAATGCAACAGTTGGATAATTAAGGTGCATTGTTTGAAATTTGGAAATAAGTTTTTTTACGATCCGTCTCAATCAGTACTCGATCAGTGTTTCCTGTTTATGCATTTCATGCCTTTCAACGTTGTGCTAATTTTAAAATCTCATACACCATTCTTACTCAGAGGTTTAAGTAAGACCACCTCTACTTTCATGTTTGTTGTTTAGTAGCTATAAATCTATGGTAAAATGCAGTACGGGACATCTTCTCGATACGGAAACAATCTACCTTAATATAACGTCCCGTTCCAGGAAAATAATCTACATTTGTCTTGTGATGAAGTAGAATTGCTGTTACCAGCTCATTTTGATTTACTATTCATAGCATTTATTCATTATTATTCATTCATTAGTTAAGAAGACTTGTCATATGTTTCATCTACACTGTAAACCCTAATGCTCAAAGTAATTAAACACATCGAGTAATGTTAACATAAATAATTACAATTAGTTCCAATTAATAGACCTTGATGAGTATTTAGATCTTTTTGGTATTTATGTAGTTTGTAGAAATGACACTTTTCAAGTTAGCTGAACAAGTTTGATATTTGAAGTAACTGTAAAAGTACTTAAGTAACAGTAACTGTCACCTTAAAGTTCCACCAACTTAAAATCTTTCAGACTAGCGATTTTGTGTCTGACGTCATCAGGGCAACAGGACACCGGTGGCTCAGTGGGAGGTGTTTCGTCTGCCATGCAAAAGCCCCGGGTTCGATTCCCAACAACTGGATGAAGTGTCTGTCCCAAACCCAGATAAAATGGGAGGGTTGTGTCAGGAAGAGCATCTGGTGTAAAACCTGTGCCAAGCTTGTGTGCGGACCGGATTGTCTGCCGTGGCGACCCATCGCCGGGAGCAGCCGAAAGACCAACAACAATTTATTTGATTTGCAACAACTAAAACAAATTATAATTGCAATTAAATAGTATGAGTTAGGCTACACAATAATGCAAGTAAAGAACGATTAAGTTAGTTAAGTTAAGTTAACCTTTATTGGTCACACATGCATTACTGCACAGTGAAATTCTTTATTCTTCGCATATCCCAGCTTCTTGAGTAGGCCAGGGTCAGAGCGCAGGGTCATTAATATGAATGAGTACAACAAACTCAAAAACTGATAGTTCTGTTTACTTAAAATTGGAAACATCATTGCTTAAAAAACTGGATGTAACTGATAATCTCAATTTCTTTGAGTTTCGCCAACTTATTCGCGTTTACAGTGTAGTTATAGTTACATCTAATGCTCTGGAAGAAAAAAGGTTTGATACTTGATTGATTTGAAAGGATTTTTTTACAGTATGAGACCTTAGTGTCTGAATTATTTCTTGGTATTGTGAAGTCAATAGGCTAAGCTGGCTAACCAAAGTTTTAGCTCGGCATACTTTGCATTGTTTCTAGGCCAATACTTGAACTATATAACCCATATAGTGACTTGCAAAATATTAACACTAGAATTACTGACTGACTGATTCTTTTCTGGTGCAAGTCCCGAGGTGTTATTCACCCCTGCTGAGATTTTCACAGTTCTTCACCTTGATTCTCCTCCTGCTTTTGTTGTGCAAACCACCCATTACCTGTGAGGCCGGCACAATTGAATTCGTTTACTCAGAGTAGCTCAGATCCAAGGCAGGCCAAACCTCGGTGTGGGACAGGTAATGGGTGTATTTGCACAACAAAAGCAGAAGAACAATGGAGCGGCAGGGGTGCTAGTAGGTGTTCGGTCAGGGGAATTTACGCAAATTTGCGCAGGGTTAGAAACATTTTCTTCAATAACTTCACACTTAAGCTTTTGGACGTAGTAATCGTATGCCGTGTGAATATTCTGGCTTCTGTCCACATGTGTGTGTCGTGAGATTCTTCTCAGCTTGTATCAATAACCAGGACTGATAAATCAACCCTGTACTCCCCTCTACCTGCCTTAAAGCAACAGTTAAACTGAAAAGAATAGACTACGTAACTGTACCACAGAACTGGTAGCTATTCTTTAGCTTTTCTTAATTGTCAGCTCAGTCAGTACATTTTGAGGCTCTGGTATTAAATGTTGCAGAACGAGAGACGAACCTATCATCTTGGCTGACTGAATTGGATAAGTGGCTGAATTTGTGTCGAATTGTGTAAATGACCTATTCCTTTAATGCGTGAAGGTCAGCGGCAGATATATAAGCTCAATGGCAGGCGTAGACACTGACACAAACACACACCATGATAACACGACTGGTGTTCATCGTGCTCTCATCAGCTTGTGGTGAGTACTGTCCCAGCTGAAGACGTAGTTCTAATCCAAAAAAATGGTCTTGTCCTTAAATTAAAACCTAATTTTTAGATCAGTTTATGTGAATTAAATTGGTACGTACGCTATCTCTGTGAAATGCAAAGTATTTGAAAGTAAGTTTTACTTTTCGGAAATGCGCAACAAGCTAATTTACTTTCACCTGTATCCTGTGTGTGTGTGTGTGTGTGTGTGTGTGTGTGTGTGTGTGTGTGTGTGTGTGTGTGTGCGTGTGTGTGTGTGTGTGTGTGCGCGCGTGTGTGTGTGTGTGTGTGTGTGTGTGTTTCCTCTAGCCTATGGATGTGGCACTCCTGAGATTGAGCCGCTCCCAGGCAGAGTGGTGAACGGAGAAGAAGCCAGGCCAAACAGCTGGCCCTGGCAGGTACTTACGCTAACGTTTGCTAACCCGTTGTCTTGGAAATCAATCTCATTTGCACTGTATCTCTCCTTAATCATTATTACTTAGTAACAGTTCCCCATTTCTGTTCGTTAATAGGATGAAAAGGAAAATACAGATTCTGACACGAGTTAGCTAGCTCATCTAAGCTAGCCTAAGTCTGAGGCGACATGAAAGCAAAGTGACTGTGGAAACAAAACCCCTGAATTATTCACTTTTTACCTCAGAACAACAGCAAAGCATGGGCTCTAGTTGTAAACTCAAAGTGATTGATTTTACTAACTTTTTTCTCAGATGTCAGAATAAAACTATGCTGTAGTTTTGACTGCCATGTTGTTGTTTCTAATGCGATTGGTTTATTAGCTTAGCACTGGAGCTACCAGGTGAATTATTTAAAGCATCTGCCGTTTTAAGTGACTTTACATGTCTAAATAGTGTATTCTGTGAAAAGTGTCCTTACCCATATATACAGTGTGTGTGTGTGTGTGTGTGTGTGTGTTTTATTTTATTTTGCACTGTCTTGGCTTTATTGACAATATACTGTATATACAGTACATTTTCTATGTGTGTGTGTGTGTGTGTGTGTGTGTGTGTGTGTGTGTACAGATCTCACTCCAGTATAAACATGGCACTCGCTGGTATCATACCTGTGGTGGGACTCTAATCGCTCCACGCTGGGTTTTGACAGCTGGGCACTGCATTTTGTAAGTGAAGAGAGTTTTAGGACTCAAGAACTTAGTTTGTCATAATATAAGATCAATTTTGATTTTACAATTGTGTTTTCAAGCTATCCCTTGCACTGGAGGCAAGACTTGAGATACAGATGTATTCATTTGCTGTGGGGAATAAATATATATATATATATATATATATATATATATATATATATATATATATTTTTTTTTTTTTTTTTAAAGGTCAGAGCAAATTTCCTGGATGTTAACCCTGTTTCCTTTCTGTAACTTGGACGTTTCTTTGCGTTGTTAGCTTTTTTACGGGAACTTGTTGCGGTCTTGGACATTGGTCTCCCTAAATTTAGACTTGGTGTTGACTGAGAGTTTGTATGAAATAACGTTAGTCTGTTCATTTCAACTGTAGAAATTTTTTACAAGAATTAATTCCTTGTTTGGGAAAACAGCTGAATCATTGAATCATGAAGCTGGCTAATAAAACCTTATATCTGATGATACTTTGTCTTTGTCTTGACTTAGTCTAAGTTTCATTTACTCTTGGCCTCGTCATATTTAGAACTCGGTGTTGACTCCGTCGTGGATAGTCGACTCCTAGCCTAGATTTAGGTCTTGACACTGGAAGTACGGAGAACATACTACACACAGACTTGAGGCGAGATTCAAACCCCTAGCCCAGCAGGTGCAAGGCAACAGCGCTGTCCACTAACCCACCGTGCCACAATACTACAATATATGAAACCTGATATACAATCTTCATGTGATTAAACAGCATCTTGCATAGCAATTGTAAGGAAGATTCAATAAGCTTAGAGATCTGCTTGCTAAGACTTTTATCTAGAAATCTACATTGACAAACTTATAAGTGTTTCTAAGTGAACTGGGAAGTTGGCACAGTACCCTGGGTCACAGCAGGACCATGGATGAATAAGTGATGTGAAAGTGATAGGACTAGTAGCTGAAAGGAACTTCTTTCATGTTCCAGTAGGGTTTTATTTTTTGGTGATTGTGGTTAAACGGTCATCGACTCGAGTGTGTCTGAGTGAAATAGCCACCCGGTACCGAGTGTCTTCCATTCACACTGGGTCCAGTTACAGCTCCAGCATCGTTGCCAGACCCCACAAAGAAACCACAGAGTTGGCCAGTACCTGAAGGAACACAGCAGTTTCTAAAGGGAAATTTAATATTAATGATTATGGTTATTCAATATGCTTTACAGAACAGTATGACCACCATCTGTGTGTGTGTGTGTGTGTGTGTGTGTGTGTGTGTGTGTGTGTGTGTGTGTGTGTGTGTGTGTGTGTGTGTGTGTGTGTGTGTGTGTGTGTGATTGTGTGTGTGTGTGTGTGTGGTCCTGTGCACGCAGCCCAGGTGATATTTACCGCATTTACCTGGGAAAGCATGACCTCAGCATACAGGAGGACACGGAGCAGGTGAGAGACATCCTCCGCATCGTCGTCCATCCGAAATGGAACACCGAGTGTGTGGGATGCGGGTGAGCAGGAGCTATTCTGAATACATTACTTTTGTTTGTGTGTGTGTGTGTTTGTGTTTGTGTGTGTGTGTTTGTGTTTGTGTGTGCATAGAATAGTGGCATTTCTGTTGTTACAGGGTTGCCAGATATCAGCATGTCAAAACAATTCAAAATCTTCAAGCCCGAACTCTATACATTACTTTAAGCTCCAAAATGATGCGAATCTGATGTAGATGTTCTTAATGTTACTTCTAGTAGTATATTGCTTACAAGTACTGCCATTATATAAAAATGGATTTTTACCTTTTTTTTTACATATGTGTAACTGAGATCATTAAACTAATTTTGGGAGGGTGAAAAATTCCTTTACTGCGATGTGAAAGACTCATTTCCAGTTATCGCAAAAGCTCGATTGCAGTTGTTGCCGCCAAAGGTGGCACAACCAGTTATTATGTTTAGGGAGCAATTACTTTTTCCTGACACCCAGACAGGTCTGCACAGCTTCTTTCCTGTAATAAATGAAATCATCATATAAAAACTGCATTTTGGATTTACTTGGGTTTTCTTTGTGTAAATTTTTAATTAGTTTGATGATCTAAATCATTTAAGTGTGACAAATATGCAAAGAATATATATATATATATATATACACAGTACAGACCAAAAGTTTGGACACACCTTCTCATTCAAAGAGGTTGAATTTGTATTACGGCAAGAAAAAAGCAGCTAAGTAAAGAAAAACGAGCGGCCATCATTACTTTAAGAAATGAAGGTCAGTCAGTCCGAAAAATTGGGAAAACTTTGAAAGTGTCCCCAAGTGCAGTCACAAAAACCATCAAGCGCTGCAAAGAAACCGGCTGACATGCGGAACTGCCCCGGGAAAGGAAGACCGAGAGTCGCCTCTGCTGCGGAGGATAAGTTCATCCGAGTCACCAGCCTCAGAAATCGCAGATTGGGCCTCCGAGTGGCGCAGTGGGTAAAGCGCTCGCCCTATAATCCGAGCTCTCTCAGAGGGGAGGGATGAGAGGTACTTAGTGCTCCCACATTAATCACGGCTCTACAGCCGATCAGGGGCATCTGTGAGCTTGCGCAGCGGAGGGAGCGGATAGCGCTGTCCTCCGAGTGTGTTACGCCGCCCCCAACGGTGCGCGAGCGAAAAGATGCGGTCGGCTGGCGTCACGTGGTTCGGAGGAAACACGTGATAGTCTTCGGCCCTCCCAGCTGAGTGGTAGTAGTAGCCTTAACCTAGGGAGCCCCCTAGTGACGGGGAGGAATTGGACACGACTAAATTAGGGAGAAAATCCCCGCCCCCCCAAAAAAAAAGAAATCGCAGGTTAACAGCAGCTCAGATCAGAGAGCAGGTCAATGCCACACAGAGTTCTAGCAGCAGACACATCTCTAGAACAACTGTTAAGAGGAGACTGTGTGAATCAGGCCTGCTAAGTACAGGCAACAAGCAGAAGAGACGCGTTTGGGCTAAAGAACACAATAAGGAACATAATAAAGAAAACTCGCTGAATGAGAAGGTGTGTCCAAACTTTTGCTCTGTAATATATATATATGTAATATATATATAAGAAGAGGGCAAATACTTTCTCACAGCACTGTACTACACAATTTGATACATTACCTCGCATTACCTCGCATTAGCATGAGTACCCCTTAACCATTTCCACCTTTTATAGTATAACAACCTCAAAATGAAACGGACGCAACTGATAATTATAAATCATGAATCTACGCAAAATACACAAAAAGCCCATAATACTGTACAAATACTGTAGTCACAAATGTAAAAAAAATATATATAATAAAATCTTAAAGAATACATATTTGCATCCTTTTCATAAGAAAGTCACATGATTTGACCTGAAGTGTCACATGATGTCTATATAAATGTGTTGTGTGTGTTGTTACAGTAATGACATTGCTCTCTTGAAGCTTGATAAAGCTCCTATTCTCACTGCGAGCGTTCAGACGGCCTGCCTCCCTCCTGCTGAAGAAATCCTACCCCATGACACACCTTGCTTCGTCTCTGGCTGGGGCGACCTCTACAGTGAGCCTTTACACACACACACACACACACACACACACACACACACACACACACACACACACCCGAGCAAGCACACACAAACACATAAACACGCAAAACAGGACACCAGGAGATCATGACCCCTGACCTCGCTCCGAACAATTTCCATGCTTGGGCCAGTAAATTAGTTCCTAGGAGGCCAGTATTTCAAAAGTGTAGCAAGCAAACTGACTGAGCAAACTTTCTATGTTGACTGTATCCAAGCACTAGTGAAATTCTGGGATAAGTGCATTAGTGCAGCAAGAGATTCTACAGAGAAATAAAGGGAGCTTTTACTCTCATGACTGTATTCTATTCTGTTATTCTGCACAAGTCCCGGTTTGACTTGAACGGCTCTTGTAGTTACCTTGGTATCGAGCTAGAAACTGTGCTCTAACTGGTTAACATGTACAATGTTTTAATTTGTATCTGTTTGTGTTTGTGTGTGTAGCACATGGTCCCATACCTGATAAGCTGCAGCAGGCCATGTTGCCGGTGGTGGAGTACAGTGTGTGTAGTCAGAGCGACTGGTGGGGCAAATATGTGAAAACCAGCATGGTGTGTGCAGGAGGAGACATTCGCTCTAGCTGCACCGTGAGTGTCCCGAAATAAAAAATAAATAAGTTCTACAGGACAGTTCAAAGATCTTGCAAAAACACACACACACACACACACACACACACACACACTGCAAACGTCCAATACAACAAGGACAGACTAACTGTTTGTCTTTCTGTCTGGACTGCAGCAACTGACAAATTCAGATTAAATATGGAATATATAATAATTTTCTGAATACAGTGGAACCTCGGATTGCGAGTAACATGGTTTACGAGTGTTCCGCAAACCGAGCAAAGATTTTTTATTTTTTTTTATTTTTCCCCGATTTTCTCCCTAATTTAGTCGTGTCCAATTCCTCCCCGTCACTAGGGGGCTCCCACATTAAGGCTACTACCACCACTCAGCCGGGAGGGCCGAAGACTATCACGTGTTTCCTCCGAACCACGTGACGCCAGCCGACCGCATCTTTTCGAACTGCGCTCGCGCACCGTTGGGGACGTAACACACTCGGAGGACAGGCTATCCGCTCCTCCGCTGCGAGCTCGACGCCCCTGACTGGCTGTAGAGCCGTGATTAATGTGGGAGCACTATGTACCTCTCATCCCTCCCCTCTGAGAGAGCTCGGCCAATCCGCTCTCTCTAGAGACCTCCGGCTGCGAGAGGTTACAGCACCACCCGGGATTCGAACTAGCGATCTCCGGATGATAGGACGAGGAGCAAAGATTTTTAATAAATTTTTAGATTTTTAATAAATTTTGAAAACCGAGCAAGTATTAGTTTACGAGCGCCAAGTATCATGTATCACGCATGCGACTCTTATTTTGACACCCGAGCAGCAAGTGATCACAACTGAGCCAATGATTTTTCTCTCTCTTGCACTGCGGGAATTATGGGTAATCGTCTCCCCTGCTGTTCTTAGTGCTCGTACTTTGTGGGTGCGTGTGTGCGCGCCGACACACGCACACACACACACACACACACACATTCTCAGTCCCTCAGTCCCCAGCTGCAACCGTGCTTTATTTACACAGAAAACTCAGCTCTGAGTTTCAGAAAACGTAAACACTTATCTGTCTGGATTTATTTTTACTTTTTTTTAAATGTCAAGTGCAGGTTAATTTGTTTTATTTTTACTTTATATGTTGTATTAATTATTTTTATGTATTTATTGTTTTGGGTTGTAGAACGAATAATTTGAGTTTTCATTATTTCTTATGGGAAAAGTCTATTTGGTTTACGAGTGTTTTTGGAATACGAGCGCGCTTCCGGAACGAATTATGCTCGTAATCCAAGGTTCCACTGTAATTGTAAAGATTTAGATAACATTCTGAGTTTGAATGTTTTTATTTTTATTTAAGTATTATGTCATGTGTCATCTCTTTTGTCTCTGTCCTTATATAAAATTTTTACCCTTTGTTCTTCTCTCTCTTTCTCCATAGGGAGACTCTGGAGGTCCTCTGAACTGTAGGGGAAAAGATGGAAGATGGTACGTTCAGGGCGTCACCAGTTTTGTGTCGTCCACTAACTGTAACGAACTGAAGAAACCTACAGTGTTCACCCGCACATCAGCCTTCAATGACTGGTTGGATGAGGTGAATGAAAACACACACACACACACACACACACACACACACACACACACACACACACACACACACACACACACACATACACCAAAATACCACCCGATCTTCTGACAATAACTCGCGTACCTTTCTGAGTGAAGAATATGAAATAATAATATTGAATAATTAAGAATGAATCTAATGCAATGGTTAATAATAATAATAATAATAATAATAATAATAATAATAATAATAATAATAATAATAACATTACATCACCTGACTGTGCCTATTTCATGCTTGTTTTTCCCTGTCTGTCTTCCAGGTCATGCTTAAGTACTGAGAATCTCTCAAGGATTGCTGGATGACTGGCGAGAATATCAAACCCATTCAGTGTGTGCACTAACCCCTTAATAAACCCATTATTCCGTTCTGCATTAGGCTGTCAGTCTTGATTTGAGAGCACATGTGTGCTTTATACATTAACTTTCATGGCATGCCAGCTAACCACTGGCACGTCTACATGGTGGTGCACTTCTCATGCGTGTTGATCTTCCGTCTTATTCAATATTCTTGATTAAAGCAAATCATTGAGATTTGACCAGGCGGTTTGACTCAGCATGAATGTTTTTTTTTTTTTTGAGTCAGGTTGGACACTGGTCTGATATCGCCCTTTTATTAAACACTGGTGTTTAAGGAATGATGAGATTTAAATTCTTTTAAATAACTGAGATGCTTTTTAACAGTGAGGCCTCCGAGTGGCGCAGTGGTAAAAGCGCTCGCCCTATCATCCGGAGATCGCCAGTTCGATGAAACCTCTCGCAGCCGGAGGTCTAGAGAGAGCTGATTGGCCGAGCTCTCTCAGAGGGGAGGGATGAGAGGTACTTAGTGCTCCCACATTAATCACGGCTCTACTGCCAATCAGGGGCGTCTGTGAGCTCGCGCAACAGAAGAAGCGGATAGCGCTGTCCTCCGAGTGTGTTACTCCGGCCCCAACGGTGCGTGAGCGAGCAGTTCGAAAAGATGCGGCCGGCTGGAGGAAATACGTGATAGTCTTCGGCTCTCCCGGCTGAATGGTAGTAAGTAGTAGCCTTAATGTGGAGCCCCCTACTGACTGGGAGGAATTGGACACGACTAAATTAGGGAGAAAATCGGGGGTGAAAATAAAAAATAAATAAAAAAAGAAGAAGAAGGTGTGAACAGTGATGTATGTAATTCAATTCACAAATGTATATGGTCTAGTTAAACTGGACATTCAAGTCAAAACAGGACTAACAGAACACAGGACAATTCTGAGAGTAAAAACTCACAATCTTTATATCTCTATATAATCCCCTACTGCACTAATGCACTTATCCCAGTGTTTCACTAGTGCTTGGATTCCATCAAAGTGGAAAGGTTTCTCAGTACACCCGGAGCCGCGATCGGACTGCCTGTCTCATGTCTCAAATGCTGGCCTCCCAGGAACTCATGTAGTGGCCCAAACATGTGGAAATTGTTTGGAGCATGGTCAGAAAAGTATAGGGGGATACGGCAATAACTCCAAGACGAGTTCCTGTAATGTGCAAGTGGTGCTGGTGAATGATTGTATGTACTGTACAATTCTCACAGACAAGAGATGCGTCTCTTCCGCAAGTTGGCAACAAATTATCTGTGGATATTCAACTATATGTGTAAATACTGTGCTTGAAGTTTTCTGTAATCAGTTTCATGCCTTCAATCACAAGAAATGTCATCAAAAGTCCTGTATTGACCAGAACACGCATGCATTTAGGCATTTATTTTAAGCATTAGCATTTTTATTGGAACAACTCATTCAAAGGGATTTGGATGGTGGATGATCTACATAATTTACAGATAATAATAATAATCATAATAATAATAATTTTAATTTTTTAATTATTATTATTAAGTTATTTTTTTAAGAATGAGTTTCCAATGTCAGAAATTGTAACACGCATAAAATGTCTCAGTAATATGACAAACCTTAGGTTTTTGCCTTAGTAAACAAAGGTTTACTAAGTAAACACTTAGTAAACACCTTTTGACGTATTAGAATGGAGAATAATGAGGTGCTTTATTAATAATATATTAGTCGTTTTTATTTCCTAATTTACACAATATTTGTAAATTCCCAAATATTCCAACATGAAGCCATTGAGAATAAAAATGGCAGTGACACACACACACACACACACACACACACACACACACACAATTCAATGTGTATTTTCCTAAAAATGTTCATCTTTGCAATCATTAACAAATGCCTGTGGTACACTGTATGACTGTATGAGGTCTTCCCGACATGTTGTTGTAGGAAACGGGGTGATGACAGTAACTCCCAACTCACATCACTGTGCTGTTGATTATTTCGCTAAGACAACATTACCCCAATGTGCTAGAGAGAAAGAGAATCAATCTTTATTTTCATTCAAACATGTCACATAGGAGGAAGCAGAAATGTCTCGGATCAGTCATGCCGTAGCTCAGTAGAGTCCAAGTCTGAGAAAAACTGTTTATATACAGCGTCAGACAAAAAATGTGCAGACACTTCAAAAAATGACAAACTTGTATAAATAATTAAGACTAAATTTATTGCTATGTGTTAAGTATCAAATAATAATATTCTTAAATTATTCATATTACACTAATATAATATACATCTGAATATTTTTCTTTTCCTGAATTGTATAGAAGGAGAGAGAGAGAGAGAGAGAGAAGCTGGATAAATTGCTCTTGATGTCTAACCTTGACTTAAAATTGCCACTATTCTGACTCCACAGAAGTTAGATCAAAAAAGAAGGCCTGACATGGAAAAATGTGGATTTTCCACTTGTTTCACTTTTTTTTTTTACCATTTATTTTATTTTCATATCGCCTTGAGATGACAGAGGAGGGTGATGAGAATGTGTGTGGCAGGGGGAAAGAAAGATAATTTTGTGTGGGTGTGTGAGAGAGAGAGAGAGAGAGAGAGAGAGAGAAAAGCGATTAGTGTCAGAAGAGTTTTCCGGCCTTTTGAGTCTCGACGGGTCGATGTGGTGGAGGCTACTGTGTTTCTGGAAGCTCAGTCGAAACCCCAGAAACATCCACCAACATCCAACATTTGACCTCGGATTCTGTGTGTGTGTGTGTGTGTGTGTGTGTGTGTGTGTGTGTGTGTGTGTGTGTGTGTGTGTGTGTGTGTGTGTGGTGAGGGCCTGGAGGGAGCGGCTACAAATAGAATGTTGCTCAGCAAACTCCCCCAAGGTCAGACCACTGACTCTTAGCGAGAATGTAGCTACCATGCGAGATCACATAAACAGAAACTGGAAACCAGTAGATAGAAAAGTAAGTCCCAAATTCTGAGAATGACATCCCTCCAAGACTGAATATACAGTATGGTTCAGGAAGGCACGGAACATATCAGGACATATTAACCTATAACTCTTACTGTCGCTGTTTTATCTAGTTCACACAAGGGAGCATATACAGTAAATGTGACAATGGGACAATGTGGGTGGCCACGGGAGGTGATAAGCATGCTCCAGGAATGACTAGATGATACTAGAGTCTTTTGTCTACTCTATACGGTCTAGTATAGAGTTATTACTAGTATAGAGATACCGTAGACTACACGATCTGGTAACGAACATTTATTTAAACCTAATTATACAGCATATATGAGATTACCATGGATAGAAATGTAAACGATGGTTATCGAATCCCACAGATAAATAGTCACGTCAATATTTGTGAAATATCATCAAGAAATCATAATTCAACAGGATTGGTGACTCAAGCCCTTAACATGGCAAACTTCATCCTTTCAGAGAATTCATTTTTTAAATGAAAGACACATCCTGAAGTGTTTTATTCCTCACATAATGTACAACAAAAAATTGTCCACAATTAGTTCTAGTTTATTAAAAAAAAAATTTTTTTTTAATTTTTGTACATATTATCCATCGTTATACAGTTTACACAAAAAAAGTGTTTGCGAAACAAGTTTCTAATTTCGGCTGCTTTTTTCCTCTTGACTTGACCAGGACTAAAATCATGACTAGAAATTCAGAATTTCAAATGAGTTTTCCACCATTAAAACTGTCCCGTGCTCAGAAAAGGTACATGTTTACCTCTGACTACTTCAAAGTGCTAAGACTGAAATCTCATTATATAAAATGTATAGGAAACAAAATCCTCACAAGAATCTTCACCAAATCAACAAACGCAAAAAATCCATTAATATTTTTTTTTTCTTGACCAGATTTCTTTATGAAGTTCAAGTTTAAATAAAGAGAGTTCTTAACCCAAGTCCAGTAACTTTTAAATCTACTTGTTGTTTTCTTTGATTTTTTTTTTTTTTCTCATAAAGTGTATTTGTCTTACTACTTTGCAGTATTTTTGTATGTAGTATATTTGTTCTACTGTCAAAGCGGCAAAAAATGCAAAATTATTAAACACAATTTGACCATCAAAACTAAGAATTAAACAGGGCAACAGTAGTATAAAACTAGATCGGCTTGTACCAATTGTAGTTTTTAAGGTTTATTCACAAGCTTCCATAATAAACGAGTTTTGTCTCTGCTGGTTTTCCGCTCTCTTTCTCAGCACAGGGAAAAATATCAAAGCGTTCTTCTGTGGTATTCGTACAGACAGAGATTAGATTGAAAATGCTTGTTTTGCTCCAAAATGCCCGAAAAACCCGAGTCTCGAATCGTGACTGCCTCCCCTGAGTGAGCGCCTTGCCAGGAAACAAGCACAAAGACTCAACTGTGAAATGGGTAAAGCATGCATTTCAACCATAACTAATACTTTTACTTTGGAAAAACAAAAAAGGCTCTCGCAACAACACTACAGTTTAGTGGATTAGGAAATCGACCATAGAAAAGATCGAATTTATTCTTAAGTATAGGATCAGTCAGTTTCTTAGAATCTGGCAACATCTCTGTTACCTTGATGAAGTTCCTCAAGATAGATTTCAGCCAAACATCATGGGATGAGATGAGTGTTTTGGAACTATTCGTGCTTACATTTGGTTCTGTTCATACTTTATATCTTCATCTAAATATCCTTGACAGTGTTTCTTGTGTTTGTGAGTACAGTAAGTGAAGGCACAATACAGAAAAAGATATTAAGTTCATATAGGTTTACAAGTATGTAAGTCTTTTTTATGTCTCTGTAAGGCTAGCACTTAACTCACATATTGGTAAACAATGCTCTTATTTCTGCTACTTTAGCTAATTTATGCTCAAAACATGCTACTACCTTAAACTTGATGATCAGCGTTGTGCAAGTTAACAAAAGCTAGCTCAAAGATCAGTTTACGCATATTAAAATAAACTAGTTTACATACATTTCATAGTTCACAAATTAGAATTTTGAATTAAGCTCACAACCCCCCCCCCTCTCCAAAAAAATAAAGATTCATTTTGGAAAAAAATTATTCCCCCCTGTCCGAGCAATAGAACCTCCTTCTATCCATTCATCACCAGACCACCTGCACTGGACATAACTGCAAAAAAAAAAAAAAAAAAGGTCCTGCATTTTACTTCACCTGAGAAATCCGATTCTCATATGATTCGCTTTATCTCTGACTGGTTTGACTAAAGTGATAGGTAGCATATTTCATCAGCTTACAGAATGTCAGCATGTAAAACCTCCTCAGTACCAGTATGCGCCCTCAATGCCCACAAATTAGACATGTGTAATCATTCTCCTGAACAGTTGCCCAAGTGCCTGCACACCTGGAATATTTGTGCTCGACGGAATGTAAAGTATGAATATAAAGCATAAAAGAATGTAAAGTACCTCAGCTCGTGTGACCTTCTCTGTGATACTTCGGTTTTCCAGGAAATACCTATTCTTTAACATCACTGAATACATAGGGTTGTTGATATTTTCGATATTAGTTTAACTTCATCACATGGGCAAGAAAGTATAAATAATGTTACCTATCAAATGCTATTAAACAAATGAGGCTGTTAACCTCACCTTTACATATATTAAATACACCATGGGCAATAGAAAAATGCACTGAAAAAACTGCCATTATTTTCACAGGGGTTCATTGTAAATCGTATGAAATGTGATCAATTTCACTTTGTACAAGCCACGCCTTGGAAAAGTCAAAGATCAATTTGGATAATGAGATATGAATCTCTCTCTCTCTCTCTCTCTCTCCAGGATATCTTATATGCTTTGCAAGCATCAGGAGCTGCTGTCAGAGTGCACAATGACTGTATTACCAATATTAGAAATCAAATGAACTCTGCATATTAACGATTCTTACTTTCATGTTCTTTAGTTGGACACTAATCCATTCGGTTTACAGTTCACCAAACAATGAACTTGTTCAGACAATAGCACTCTTTTATTATGCAAATTATCATGTTAAGACTCTCATATTCTGTCTTACACTTGTTTGTTTTTTGTTAATTTGTTACATTGTTATTCACATTTTCACACAAAATGGTCTCATTTTGCACATTTTACCTTAGATAATCATAAAAAAAAATTGCTCCCATTTCTATTCGTTTACCTCTAAACTTAATGAGTTATGGACTTTTTTCCTCACACAGTAAAGCAAAACACTCTCTTATTGTTTGCGTTACCTCCCAACTTCACACAGAATAGTCTCATGTTGAAAATTTTACCTCATGAAAAATGCCTGCATATGTTTTATTTTACCTCATACATTCACACATAATTGTCTCATATTTGACTTTTTACCTCACACAAATATAAAAGATGCAAATACTCTCTGAATTTAAACTCAGATGTTCATACAGTACATAATACTCTTACATTCATTATTTTACCTCACACTTTGGCCAAAAAACTCCTACTCATTTGCCTTACTCAAAGAAAACTCATAGTTACCTCCAGGGGCGCCGCTAGCAATTTTGGGCCCTATGACAAAATATGCGGTTGGGCCCCCCTACCACACCCACTAGTAGTGTTACTAATAAAGCAGATCTCTGGGGGCCCCTAAAGGGCGTGGGCTCCTAGAATCATCCTCACTTTCCCCCCCCTTAGCGGCGCCCCTGGTTACCTCACAAGTTCCCCCAGAATATTCTCATAGTCAACATTTAACCTTATCTTATCATGTAAAAAGTTCATTATTTTATTTAACCTCATATTTCCACATAAAATTCTTTCCTAAACAGAATATTACTTCACACATGTATGTAAGATGCTCATACACCTTATGCCTCATGCTTTGACAAAAATATGAATGTTCATCATTTTACCTCATATAATCCAGGAAGATCCAGCATTTTACTTCACACAATTAGGTCAAATTAAGATTTGTTATTTTACCTCCTACTTTCACATTCATTCTTTTTTTTTTTTTTTTAGACAAATATGAAGGATCCTTATACACACTTCTATGCCTCACACTTAAATACAAAATATTTTCTTCTTTCTCGTTTAACCTCACATATTCAAACAAACCACATTCATATGTATACTATTACCTCATATACTCATGGAAGATGTCAGAATTTTACCTCACACAACTAAGCAAAACACTCTTGTATTTGTTACACATAATTGTATCATATTTGTCAAACATCCATGCAAAATCCTCTTATGTTCACTAATTTTACTCAAACATTCACACAAAATACTCTCATATTCATTATTTTACCTTTCGCACAATTTCACCAAAACACTCATATTTATGTGTACAGTACCTCATTCATACACAAAAACTCACACGTTATTAAAATGCTTTAATTTACCTTACACATTCAAGTGTTTTTTTTTTTTTTGCCTGACAAATACAGAATAATAAACACTTTACCTCATATACACAAATATACAAAAAATGCAAATATAAAGCGCATGCATATACAAAATATTTGGCTTTAATATACACACAAATTCTTTTACACTATTTTACCTCACATTCAATACCCAAAGAATGATTCATATCTATATAGGGGGAAAAAATTACACATCATGAACCAAAACACGCTCAAATAACCACAACGAAGAAAATGTTCTCACATTTAACAGTTTACTTGATGTGATCCTGCATTCACATACATGAAATGTCCTTCTCCTGTACAGGACACAAACACACTAAAAAGTCATGATCACAACAGCCGCAACTTTACTAGTTTTCTACGCACATTAATGCAAAACACTCTCACATTAACCTGATAAGAAAAGTGAGCATTGTATGCAAGATGCTTCAATAATATCGTCAGCAATATCTGTCCTGTTGGCACAACTTTGTGTGAGATTGTTCTTTTTAATCTCGGCACGCCATCTAGTGGTTGAGTGTATCAATAACGTCAACATTTTGACATTAAACATTCAAATTCTATGAGTTAGTTAATGTGATTCCAAAATAGGATAAAGCTCTAATAGTTAGATATAGATAGAGTGTTCAAAAGCAACCATAGATTTAGAAAAATTGATAGCACTTATTAATAAATATCGAGTGTAATGGAAACATCATGTGTAAAAATAAATGCTTGTGATGTAAAAGTTTCAATAAAACAAAATAAAATTGAATAATATTATAATACGTTGTATAGTTGAGAAATAAGATCTATTATGTTATTGTGTCATATCATTCATATCATTACATTATTATTATTATTAGTAGTAGTAGTAGTAGTAGTAGTATTATAGTAACAGTATATTATTCCGAGTTTTCTCGGAAACAGGACAAACTGCTGGGTTGTTTGTGTGTGTGTGTGTGTGTGTGTGTGTGTGTGTGTGTGTGTGTGTGTGTGTGTGTGTGTGTGTGTGTGTGTGTGTGTGTGTGTCTGTGTGTGTCTGTGTGTGTGTGTCTGTGTGTGTGTGTCTTCTTAACTTTACCAATTGAAAAAGATAGCATTGTCAAGAAATTACTGTATTAAGATAGTAGTGTAAGTACTAAGTGATAACTGAAATTTTTCATTTTTATTTCACATTAACTTGTCACATAGTTATTATAAAATGTACATTTTCCGATTGATGACAGAGTGGACCATAACAGGGTGGAACTTTTTAGGTTAAAGGTAGAATTTAATGAGCATTTCGTGGACTAACCTTCAGTTAGCAAAGTCATTCATTGTCGAAGCTGAGTGTTTACTGTTTATCACATATAGACATACTTTAAATTTTGAAAAGTTTTCAATATTAATTAAAATTTCACTATGACATGGTGGCTGTGTTAAGCTTGATGACATTAAACTACAAATAAAATATGATTTACATTTTTAAATGTAAGTGTAAATACATAATGTGCATAAAGAAAGGCAAAATAATGGTGGTGATGTCATGATTTCAAGGCCAGTTCCCCTAAAATAAAAATAAATAGAGAGAAAATAGAAATAGATCAATAGAAAAAAAAATTTAAAATAAAAAGTGTTTATTATTATTATTAGTAGTAGTAGTAGTAGTAGTAGTAGTAGTAGTAGTATTGTTCTTGTTTTTGTTGTTGTTCTTCTTTTTCTTTTTCTTCTTTCTCTTCTTCTACTTACTGTATATATTACACCATTATTTGTATAAAAATCTTTTTTTCCTTTTTTTTTTTAAAATGATGTCATTCGTCATTAAATGAAATACATCTAAGCATTTCATTGCTTATCATACTGTGTATTGGTGTGTTTGTGACGACTAAAAAATAATTTTATTTAAAAACTTTGTAATAGAAACATTTTCCAATAACAGCACAATGCCCAAGTGCTTCATTTCATCATTTAAAACCCATAATTAATATTTTTTCATGATTTTCACAATCAAGTAATACTACTAAATAATAAATGAATGAATTCTGTGTTCAGCTATACAAATAGTGATAGTGAATTCTGTTCAAACTGGAAAATACTGTTTAGAATACTCTATGAATGAAATTATGACTGTATTCTGATTTCCTGTATACATTTTTTTTTTTTTTTTTTACTTAAAAAAAAAATCTTTTGAGTGATTACAGACAAGTCTAGACATTAAACTTTTAGGGTTTTATATATTAACGTATCTACAGTGCTCAGCATAAATGAGTACACCGCACTACATTTGTCCGAAAACCTTTAGTTTCCTTTCAGAATCAACATTACCTATGGAATACTATACTACAAAATACTCTGCCATTGATTGCAAACAAGATTTGTTCATTTTAAAAGTGATTTTCCTAGCAAGTTAATTCAAGCCCATGTTGCAAAAATTAGTACACCCCAATTATAATGTTAGGAGAAAAGCCACACTTAAGACTACAAAATTCTAATTCACAGGCGTTCAACCACAGGTGAGTCTAATGATTTAGAGGTGTCCAGCAGACAGGTGACTATAAAAGGGAATTACTTAACAAAGAAAAGCCCTTCCCATTTCATGCTGTCAGCAATGAGAAAGGAGATCATTTCTTTACACACACAAAAAAAAGCTGAGGGCTACGAGAAGATCAGCAAAGATTTACATATCAGTCAAAATACTGTAGCAAAAATGATCCAACAATTAAAGAAAGATGAGTTGACATCTCGACAGGAGCGTCTTCTGATGAGAAGGGTTGAAGGAAATCGCCATGCAAGTTCACTGCAGTTAGCTAAAACAGTAGAAAGCCAAACTGGAGTGGCCGTTTCCCGTGACACCATCCGGCGCACACTGCAGAGGAATGGCATGCACGGGTATCGTCCACGAAGGAAGCCTCTCCTAAAGCCCATGCACAAAAAAAGCACGCCTAGAATTTGCTAGGGCCCATGCTGAAAAAGATGAAGACTACTGCGACTATATACTCCGGAGGGATGAGGCAAAGATCACTGTTTTTGGAACTAATGGTTTCAAAACTGTATGGCTTCGTAAAGGTGAGGATTTCAAAGAAAAATGCATGGTGCGTACAGTAAAACATGGTGGTGGCGGCAGTGTCCTCATGTGCTGCATTTCACTGATTGCATCATGAACTCAACAATGTAGTGCTCTATACTGAAGGAGAAGATGCTGCCATCACTCCGTGCACTTGGTCGTCGTGCCCTTTTTTCCAACACAACAATGCTCCAAAACACACATTTAAAGCTACTGTTGCATTTCTGAAGAAGAACAGGGTGAAGGTGATTGAATGGCCAAGTATGTCTCCTGATCTGAACCCAATCGAACACCTGTGGGGAATTCTGAAGCGACAAGTTGAGCATCGCTCTCCATCAAGCATCAAAAATAAATACTCAGGTTATAAAAATACAAATTTATTCCTTTCATTCTGTTTCTGTAAATGATTCACTGTTCTACGAACTGCTTACAAATTCTTACAAAGATCGAGCAGTGACCGAGTAATTTAATCGGTGTGTAAATGCTGAAAGTACACATATGACTATATAGTGAGTACTCATAGTACTCTATAGTACTTATATGACTTATCGCCTAATTATCAAGCTCAAACCTGGAAAGTGTGCATTGACCTCACAGTAATGCAGTTACACGTAAACTAGCCTGATGCGTGTGTGTGTGTGTGTGTGTGTGTGTGTGTGTGTGTGTGTGTGTGTGTGTGTGTGTGTGTGTGTGTGTGTGTGAGTGTGTTTGTGTGTGTGTGTGTGTGGTAGGTCGATAATTTAAATGGTTTGTTTTCCTTTTCCTTCACACTTTAAATCACTGTAGTTTGACATTAACTCACATCTTTACTTCTCTTAGGCTGCAGGGTGTTTGGAGTAATAGCGCTTTCTATGCTTTAGAACACACACACACACACACACACACACACACACACACACACACACACACACACACACACATACCATCCACACTTTATACCAATTTCATTGTATTTTATGTAATTAATGAATTTAATGAATTTCACTCTATTTATTTGCTTTTAAACATTATTATATTAGTTTATTATACTATATTTGTATTTTATGTTACAATACATATATATATATTTTTTTTTCTTCTTCTTCTTCTTCTTCTTCTTCTTCTTCTTTTTCTTTTTTTTTCTTTCTGCAGTGAATTTTGCTGTATATACATTTTCCTATAATGTTTAGATTCCTACAATTTTTATTTACTATTATATAAGTATTTACTGTTTATTTGCATTTTTTTTTCTTTTCATTCTATTGTACTCTATTCTTTAAATTGAATTCTATGATCTATTTTTATTTTTATTATTTGTTTGATTCGTTTGATTTCTCCTTTAGGCTGTATAGTTTATTTTCAGATTATATATTCACTTTTAGATTCTGTTCTATTTATTTAATTTATTTATTTAGTTTTACTTGATTATAGTGTGCAGATTTCTCTGTTCTTTTTTTTTAATTCATAATGAAAATTATATTAATGTAATCCATATTTTTTATTAATGTTTTTATATTTTTCATGACATTATATAATATTCATTTTCAACCTTCTTTTCATGTGTATATTCTGTTTTTGTGTTGTATTTTTTTTTTTCCTTTCAATTTAGTAATTCTTTTAATCTGGTATCTAGGTTTGTGCACAATTATAGAATACATTTATTCAAAAAAGTTTTATTCATTTTATGTTGTATAGTCCAATTGACTATCTTTTAATTTATAAATTAATTATATTTTGCATTTATGTTTAATCAGATCAAATGCTGTTTTGCAAAATTTATATATTGTATTTCTTTGAATATTCTGTTCTCCATTTATAATAATTTAATATTTTGCTTGTTTTGTTAAATTCTGTTATTATTATTATTATTATTATTATTATTACTACTACTACTACATAAATACACTCAATTTAATCTTTGACATTAAATTTTTCTGTCTTTATACACCTTCTTACTTTTCTTTTTACTGTATTTTTGGAATTTAATTCTACATTATTTATATATATATATATATATATATATATATATATATATATATATATATATATATATATATATATATATAATTTTTTTTTTTTTTTCCAAAATCACTTCTAAATGTACTCTTAGTGTAAACATCATTCATACTTCCTATGATGATTATTTTTATCTTTGTCCGGGAAACAATTGACCGAATATCTTTTGTCTCTTTTAACTTTCACCTGGGTGTTTTGTGTTCAAATGTGCGCATGTGTGCTTGGTTGAGTCATGGGCAATCAGGTGAAAGAAATTAAATGCCTGTTATACTTTACCTCATCTGGCATCTGGCGCCACTTTATTACAGTATTATTTACTGTATTACAGTAAAATCATAGGTGCAAGTATGTTTATTAGTGTGTGCACTCCATTACAGTTACCTGTATGATGGATAGTAAATATTTGTTCCAGGTTCATCCTGCAGTTAAAAGAAAAAGAAGAGACTGACTTGAGCATAACGTCATGTTGTTGTGGGATTGTGGTGACTCGGTCTATAAACAGCACTTAATATACTAAAGACATAATGTACTACTTAGAGCAGGTTAAATTCAGCTGCTAAATGTTTTTTGTTATTATTGTACAGCATTTTTATTGGCTGAACAAACAGCTCAATAACTTTTATTTATTTCTAATTTACTGCTTATGATTTTCATTTTAGCTTGACTCTGAAAAAGCAGGTGGAATTTTCTTTGGTTAGTTGAGTTGTAATATGTGACATGGCCATGACCTTTGCTTTCATTTCACACTTAAAGGGAAGGAAAAACTTGCTTGGAAACATTTAGCCAAGGCAAGTTGTAAACTGGAGTTTAATATGAGAGCTGTCCTGTATGACCGCAGTCATGAACTGATTGAACCCGTCTATTTTAATAAGCACTCCGTGAATCATTTACTACAGCACAGTAATTAGAGAGCACTAAAACATTTTATTCTCCTTTTAATTTCATGATTTATACTTTTATGGAATTAAATTGTTGCCATTAAGCAATTCACAGTCAAATCGTTGTTTGTTTGTTTGTTTGTTTGTTTGTTTTAATAAAGCTACATTTTTACCTATATAAGTATATATTCTGAAATGTGGAAGATCATAAACTTGTTTATGCCCTTTACACAAATAAAAAAATTTTTTAAAGATATATCTACAGTAGTCTATAACCAAACATATATTTTAAAGCAAGTGTATGAGGCCGCAGACTTGCAGTAGGCTAAATCTGAAGCTGTGGGTTTCTAGTATTTATTAGCATCACAGTGGAAAAAATATATTTGAGAGATTACTTATTTAAATTAAGTAAGATATGTAAGATATGTTTGATTAAAAATTAATTATTGTAAAAAATACGATTGATGTCTTTAGATTAAACTTATTACACATTATTAAGTACATTGAAAAACGCAATACAAGTCATTTTTAAGTGCTTAAATTTTAGATACCATTTAAGTCCGAGAAAATGAACTACAAGAATACAAGTCTCCAGTGTCAGTGTTATTTTAACAATAGGTTTAACACCATGGTAAATTCTTTAAAAAATTAAGGAGTTTGCTCTTTTCAATATCTTGTCACCATCTGCAAGGTTTTTAAATAGGTTTCTCAATAAATTCAGCAACTATTTTATAGTTTTATAAGTTTTTATAGCTGCCATGATGTTGCTATAATGGTTTACAAATGTAACTATAACTGAAGTGTTTGAGTAGCATAAGAGCTCCATAGATTGCAACAACAATACAAAAAACAGTGTAGACAACCAAAACATTCATAATAATTTTTTAGATAATGCAATGTTTGGCATGAAATTAACCTTTACACTGTAAACAATTGTTGTAATTTTTAAACTATAAAACATAGTATGAAACTATGAAGGTGTTTTATGTTAAAATATTTACATGACTGGTAGGTTGTACTGTATGAAATGATTTTAGTGTGTGGCTCTAATAACACTGCTGGAACTGTGTTGTATAAACACAGTAAAATACAGTGACACTAACTTTCTTTTTCTCCAAGCAACAAAATACTTTTCCTTTACATTGTTGTGTGGGCCAAAGGTTATCAGGTGCACAGATTCAATTTCTTTATGTGTTGCAATAATTTCAAAGTAGTAAGTAAAGCTAAGCAATGTTAGCCAAGATTTGATAGCTAGCCCAATGTTTAATTTCACAAGTAAAACTAAAATATTAACTTGCTAATACTATACTATTAAACAGAAATTGCACACAATTAAGTTAATTAGAATTAACCAGTAAGAAAAACACAAAATACTGAATATCACAAAAGTGAATGTTGTTTTTATTATTTTTGAGCTAGCTTAGTATTTTGTAGTGACTCAAACTTTAGGTAAAGCTAAGTGGTATAAGCTAGCTAATGTTTTCTAGCTAGCAGGATATTGTATTGAATGTGTATCACACAAAACTGAATGAAACAACACTGATATTCTAACCAGAAAAGTGACTCACTGACTGTGTTTCACACTGACTGCAGTTCACATTGCTATTAGCTGCTAAGATATACACTACAGGGGGGAAACACCTGAATACATCCATACACAGAATTCACAAGAAAGTAGTCTTTTTTTCTTTGTATTTTAAGTATCTGGATTGCTCACTTGATCTATTTTAAAGCATTAAGCTGAATGTAAACCTAAGCAGTTAGCTAATGTTTGGCAACTTTTCATTGTTCATTTTATGAGCTCCTTATTGTACCATTTTAGAAAATGCTGTGTAAAATGTTTGATTGTTCTTCTGTTAAATGAAATTGTAACAAAATGTGAGCACATTATGATTAGGATGCTCTGTTAGAATTCTTTCTTTTTTTTTTTAAAGTCAAATTGAAGTGAGATACATATTTAGCAATCAATGAAACAACACTTTAACACTACATTGATGTACTATTACCAAAAAGAAATGCTTTTAAGACATTTAAGGCATTGTATTGTCCTTTTTTTTTTTTTTAAATACTGCACAATGTGCTATAAAAAACTAAAATTCAGTATTAACCATTGCCAATTATGATGCCAATTAAGAAAACACCATAAATTTATAAGACGTATAAGGTTTCTTTGTTTTGGGCACCTAATACCTAATACATGTGTGATTTGAGGTATTACATAATGGACAATGGTGTAAACTGGCTTTAATGGCAAAAACTCAACTATATCAAAAAGACACGGCATCACAAGATAACGTAAGTCATTTAAAGGCAATAAAAGTCCATGGGAGTCACTCGTGGTTAGGTCTGAAAACAGATTTGGCGTCTTTGTGTCTTATAAAGTGTCTACTCCCTTACCTCTCAATATCTTACTAGATATGAAGCCTTCCAAGCGATGTCTATTGGTGTTGGAGAGACACACTCCCCTCTGTTTCTCATGCTAAGAAACAAACTTCTGTTGCCATAGACTCTTTTTTTTTGTGTCTGACACATTGGTGAAAAACTGTTCATTTTTGCTAGTTTTTGAAAATGGTTATGATATTGTATTATAAAAGAATCATTAAGAGCCTGATTAGCATCTGGTTTTATTCAGGTATTCTATTGACCTTTAAGCAAAATAGAACTTGTATTTTCTTGTTTTATGCAGATCATTGTTTTAACTAGTTTAGGAAGTAATATTTTAATTGTTTGGCGGTATTGTTGGGCTCACTTGTTTTTTATAGACAAACAATCACTTGAAGAAGCTACATCCACGGGCTAAAATGAATGAAAGATTATATGAAAAGTTGGGCTAAGTAAGCCCTAGAAAAATATAATTAATTGAACCCACAAGCTAATACTACTTGAGCTGACTTAAATATATTACAGTGTATTTTATAATACATAACGGCAATATGTAATTACTTTAGAAAAATATATTTTAATAGGAGCATGTAACACATGGATTAGTACAGCAGAAGCTGATGATTTCAATGTTCTTGCTTAATTTTTTTTTTTTTTAAACATACTGTTGTTGATATGGTGACGTTTTCGGTAAGGAGTCATTTACGTAACATTTATGAGTCTCCACTGTCAGAGTCTTGTAATCATAAATGCCTCACTATGGGAAATTTCTCAGAATGAAGGACTTCGCCCTTTTTAGGCTCTTGTTACCATGACAAAATTTTGTTCACTTTAAGAGAGAGGGGGGAAAAAGACATGGTTGAGATAGCAACTGTTTATAACTGCTATAATATTGCTAGAATGTCTTGCGGACTTTTTATAAAATGTAACTATAATCAAATACTAAATCTTAACAAAGTTCAAAGATTTCAACCATGGATGAATTGATGTGGTATAAAAAGGAACAATAGCCAATTTATGATTGATTGTTTTTCTATACTGACATACTTCATACTTTAAGTGTTTTATTCCTTAACTAAGGCAATGATTATGATTTTCATCACTCAGTTGAATTTGAATGACTTTACAGTTAAATCTAACTATTAATTACTCTTAAGCAAAGATTCATTGTTATTTGCACCAATTTTTTTTTGTTTTTTTTTGCACATTGTAGGGTTAGAAATTTCCATAGTAATGCTCCCCTCATTGTAATTCAGATACAGAAATTATCCTTTTTTTATGGTTGTGTAGGAGTATTGTAATCGCTGTGGATTCTACCATGACATTATGGAAGACACTGACCTTTGATCTGCAAAATGAACAACAATAATAACAAAAACAATAATTATAATGCTTTGTATTCTTATTGAAATTAATCTACACACTGTGATTTGACACAAGATTTTTTTTAAATGATTTCTACTCTGTGCAAATGAATATAACACTGTACTTAAGTACTTGCATCATTAAAAATAGCAGTGTGAGTGGAAAATATTTACAGTACTGGTAGATGATACTGTACATTTATAATGACCTTAGTGTGAGGCTATAATAACACTGCTGTGACTGTATTGTAAAAAACACCATAAAAATAGAGTATCATTAACTTTTCCAACACTGGGTGCTTTGCAACATTGGGTGCAGCAAAGAGTTGTGCAGTAAACGGTTAGATTTTTTACATCTTAAATTATTTTGTCAGACCCGGTTTTGAGACACACACAATCACTTTATTTGCATGTTATAACAAGTTGAAACAAGCAGGATCTAGGCAATGTTAGCTTGGACATGATAGCCTATTCTATATCAGTAATAAAACTGATACTAAATGATACACAAAAAGATATCAACTTGATAAAAATAACTCAAAGAGCTATTAGTTGCTAAGATAAACAGTGATTACAACACAGGAAAAATATCACCTGAATACCACAAGTAAGTAGGCTTTTTTTTTTAAATAGTTTTTTCTGTCTTTGTATTCTAAGTATCTGGTAAGCTAGTGTAATCTATTTTAAATAATTAAACAGTTTGTTAGCTAATGTTTGCCAACTTGTAAGATATTTAAACATAAGCCATTATTCCAATGCAGGAAAGTGAACCATTGATTTTGGCCATGTTGTTCTCGTTGTTCATTTTATGAGCTCATTATTGTAAAATTTTAGAGCTACTGTGTAAAATTTTTTGGCTGTTCTTCTGTGAAATTAAATTGTAACAAAATGTGAGCACATCTTGATCAGAATGCTCTGTAAGAATTTTAACAAATAAATCAATGTATTTGTCACATACACAGTCATACACAGTATATGCAGCAGTGAAATGCTTATAGGACCGCTCGTGACCGTAAAAAACAAGATTATCAATAAGAAATAAATTATAGGCTAGTATAAGGATAAAATATAGAAAATGTCACTGTAGAAAAAAAAAATAGAAGAACGAAATATAAAATGTAAAAATTTGCTGTACAAAATATAAACAATGGAAAATATGGAAAATATGAACTGGTGTGGAAACTGACATAGAATTTAAATAGAAATTTCCAGGGAGTGTGTAAATATGCAGTGTGCAAAATGAACTGTCATTTCAAGAATGTCAAACTGAAGTAAAATACATATTTACCAATGAATGAAACAACCCTGATGTACTATTACCAACAAGTAGTGCTTTTAACACACATTATTAAACTTTATTTAAAAATACTATACAATGTGCTGTTAATATTAAATATAGTAGATACTGCTGCCAAGTGTGATGCCAAGAAGATACTGTAAATTTACAAGGGATATAATACTCCTTTGTCTTACAAGGGCACTTAATATCTATTACATTTATGGTCCGTGGTATTACATAATAAACAATAGTGGAAACTGACTTTAATGGCAAAAACTTAATTACTTCACAGAGATACCATCAGATAAGGTCTGACATTTAATGGCAATAAAAATCCACGGGGATCACCCATGGTCAGGTCTGAAAACAGAATTGGCGTCTTTGTGTCCTTCAAAGTCTCTATTCCCTTATCTCACAAGAAGACATGCACATGCACACACATAACCTTGGGTTCTAGTCCTCAACCAATTACGTGGTGATGATGGTTGATGATAAGCCCTGTTGTATAAATGCCATAATTAACACAAGCTACTGATGAGTATTGATAATTAGCATGTAAATAGCTGATAAGCCACACATGTATGATCCAAAGGGCATTAAGAACTTCATCAACTCCACTCCATTACATCGAGCATCAAACATATCACAGATTAATCAGCAACTAAAGATAATGGCTTGATTTCAGTCATAAAACCGTAAAGCCTTATGAAGCTATTTTAATATATAGTTGATTCTGTGATTGCAGTTTCACTGAGATTGCTTAACAACTTTTTTCCACATTAAAGTAAAAAAAAAAGGTTTTAACTCTTCTTATGCAACAATTTTTAAAGGTTTCTTTGTTTTTTCTTATTACTAAAAGTTTTTGAATTGTTTTAGTATTACTTTAAATTGGCATATATGTTAATTGCATTAAAACATTAAAGTCTGGTTAATCTTTTAAATTCATAATTCTGTTTCAGAATATAATTTAGGTGTCATTATTATATTAAAATATCACATCACCAAAACAAACAAAAACTGTAAAAAATATATATATATATAAAAAAATTAAATTAAATTAAATTTTACAAATTTATTGCTCTAGTTCTTTTGATCATCTTGATAATATATTTTTTGGTAAAATATAGTCAAAAAATTAATTATAATTTGTGCATTTTAAAATCAAGCTAATTACACATAGTACTGATTATAAACTAGGCCAGATGAGATGCTCATTTTAAGGTATTTTAGCAAACATACACATAAGTAGACGATTTATTTCATTGAATATGTAAAAAAAAATGAACTACACCATTAAGTAAATCTTATAAATAACAATGCAGCATATCTCTGAAACAACTTCAGTTCTGTTCACTTTAACTATCTTTGTTTTAAAAATACTATATAACAATAATTTAGTCAGAAAATAGTGATATTTAAGAAATGGCATTAATAACATAAATGCAGGTATTAAAAAAAAATTTAAGGAGACTGCTGCAAGCATACTAGTATGTAAGTATAAAGGTATGCTATAAAGTACAGAATTTTGGTATACATAAGTCCACTAGTATGCAAATATTAAAAAATAAAATTATACATGTACAGTATATGATCTGTTAAAATGTTTTTAAAAAGAAAAAGGAAAAAGAAAAAAAATGCAATGGAATACCGAAATACATGATTTTAAAGGTTAGAAGTCTCTAAAAGAGGCATCTTTGTCTTTTCTACACTGGAAAGTTTTATGTAATGTCCCAGTGGATGGTAAAATTCTAATGAAATGAAAAAGTTGGTATAGGTCAACCTATATCAGACACTTTCCCTTTAAAGTATAGTGTCAAAAAGAGCTGGGGACAGCTGGATGAAAGTCCTTTTATTGTATCTTCCATGAAACATAGTCATAGTCCAAGACAAGGTTCAAAAACGCAGGCAGACGTGGTTAATGCAGGTAAATCCATTATCTAAGTAGAATGTAACGGATGATCTCTTTTTCAGAAAGAAATAACACTCTTCAATTAATATGCATCAGATCAAGCGAACAATGCTGAGGATAAAAATGAAGTACACGCAAAATATCTGAAGGAAAATCACTGGGATTGGACAGGGTGGGGCTGGAGATGAGCAAATGAAGACCTAAAATTATTAACGCCCCATGATCAAAGCAGCAGATAAGAGATGAACCCTGATCAGCTGTGTGGCTGAAGTAGATGAACTCAGCAATCAGCATGCAAGGCTAAGACCTCAAGGCCATGAAGATGTGGGAATGACACTAACACGGGAATCTGAACTTGACTTATACCTTTAAAACGAAGCACATATGGAAACGGTGGAGGCTAGCAATGCAAGATGAAAATATAGGAATATGAAGTCGAGGGTCTCTTCCTTTTTACTCAGAATAATAGGTTTGATGGATCTGATTAAAACTTCACCCTTTTGTTCTCTCTGACCCATCTGCTTTAACTATTAACAAAAGGTGGCACTCAAAGGCAGAACAAACTCAAATGACCACATCCAGTTCCTTACCTTGATGAACTTTTTTGACTGTTTTTTTTTTTTTTTTTTTTTTTTTACTTTCAATAATGCTAAGCACTGTGGCTCAAGGTAACTCAAAATGGTCAATTCACATTAGAGTCATAAACCAATATATATGCTTCTATGTATGTATGTATGTATGTATGTATGTATGTATGTATGTATGTACGTATCTTATTATTATACCCTCATCAACTCATCTCTGTTAGCACAAGTAAAGTTACTTGTTGGAGAGTCAATGAAACAACTGCCCACAGTGGTGCACTTCTACAGCCAAACGTAGGAAGGTTTTACCTCAGTACTCTTGTCTCTAGCCAAACCATTAGGATTGGGATTTATCTGACACTTTTTTGTGACAGTATATTGAAGTAAAATTTCTATATATGCAACAATGAATTGAAGCCCAGTGACATATTTCAATCAGACCCTCAGGCAGTAATGTCCTTGAAATATCAACGAGTTGATAACAACACACAGGATAGTCGGCATTATAGAGGCATAATGGTTTTACAATCTCTTATCAGCTTTAGCATTAAATTTCTATATTTATTTAGCAAAATCTTGTCAAAAATACGTCAAAGCTCAAACTCCTTTTTAAGTTTCAATGCACCTCATTATACATAGCCAGTTCACTGAAAATTTTAGATCAACAGATGAAAAATATAAACATAGGAAAGTTACAAAATTATTGAGGAAGACTTTCATATTAATTTGGAAAAGACATTTAGACTATATGGACAAAAGTATTTGGCCAAACCTTGACCTTGTATCCAAATGCATATACGTAATAAGGAGTTTTGCAGCTGTAACAGCTTCCACTCTTCTTGGAAGGCTGTCGACACGATTTTGGAGTGTTTCTGTGGGAATTCATGCTCATTCATGCTGTAGGGCATTCAGAGATCAGGCACTGATGTTGGACAGGAAGGCCTGGCTTGCAATCTCAGTTCCAGTTCATCCTAAATGTGCTCGATGGGGTTGAGGTCAGGGGTCTGTGCTCGGGCCAGTCAAGTTCTTCCACACCAAACTCATCAAAGCATGTCTTTATAGTCGGTACTGTGTGCTGTATGCAGTGGGAGTGCTGAAACATTAAGATTGCCCTTTAATGTAGGTAAGGGGCCTGATTGTAACACCTGAATTAAATCATTAACACATTTGCACAATTCATTTTGTCTATATAATGTATGTCATTCAAACAATCTTAATTCGATTTAATCAGGGAAAAAAAAACAACACTGGCGATTTGTCTGTGTAATTACTCTATTACCACATTTAGATTTTACAGTTAATATTTGCGATTCTGTTATTTACTTATTTTTTTAATAAATAAATAAATAAATAAATAATTCTATATTCTAAATACTGTAGATTTAAAAACTGTGGAATTATGTAATTTCTGGAATAGTTCCAGCAAGAACAGTATTGTCTGTAAGTGCATTTGCAAAATCCATCAAGCACTGGCTCTCCTGAGGACCTTCCCAGGATTTAATCATTTACTTTAACATACGCTACTTGATCAATGTAAACAAACACCTGCACCAATAGATAATACTGGAAACGCTAAACTGAATAGTTTTACTGAGATTAGTTCATATTTTCGCGGCTGAAGTGGCATAAGTGAATTTTAACGCGCTAGAGTCGCTTTAAGGCAAAACTTAAAATCTTTATCCGATTTACTTTTTCAAATTCTTGTTTGTGATTCAGTCTCCAGTAACCGAACAGGGGGTGTTTTTGGCTGATGATGAAAGAAGTACGAATTAGCGTAAATATGGCATAAGATGCTCAAACCTTTTATTTAAAAAATGTATTCCTTTGTATTAATAAGTTCAGACAGACATGTACGTGGGCTTCAAACTGAAATAATAATAATAATAATAATAATAATAATAATAATAATAATAATAATCACTGATTACATTAAAGCTGGTCAGGTTATTTTTAGCTTTAACCTTTTAACTCTGTCCACAAACTCCTTGACCTGGGTACATACTGTACGTAGGCTAGTTAATACTAAAGTATGCTGGCTTTAAACAGCAGGTGGCGCAGGGGACTGATTAAGTAGTGTGCAGCGTAATAAAGGGGAACAATTTATCATGCCAAAAAATAAAAAAAATAAAATAAACCGGTTCAGGTTACAGCGTTACGACATTTAAAACTGTTTATCACATTATTGAATCTGAACATATTGTCCAAAGGCTGTTTATTGGCGCTCGTAAATCCATAGCGTGCCCCCGTGCGGCTGCGCAGCGCGCGATGTGTGTGTGTGCGCGCGCCCGGAGATGGGAGGTGCGGTGCGGCTCGAGCGCCAGGTGCGCTCCATAAAATGCCGCGCGCGCCCCGACTCGGACAGGTAAACGCGCGTGGACTCTGCCTCGCTGTTCAGGACTTAAAGCTGCTTAAATCCCAATCCAACAGGTAAGAGCAGGTACACCTTGTTCCTAGTTTATAGCCTTTCTGCACGTTGACGTCTAAGTTCACGCACCCGCACACCAGCTCACGTGGTTTATTATTATTATTTTCATTCAGAACCATTTAAGTGCTTTTAATTATTTCTACTTAAATGATATACAATGAACAGCTAAGTATAATCAGGTGCATTAAACTTAAACAAACAAGTTCTGGTGCATTTTTGACAAAAAAAAATTTTTTTTTTTAAATACTTTGCTAAAATAAATATAGAAATTCAATGTTGGAAGCTGAGACCCGATGGTAAACCAATGATGCCTAACAACCTGCATTTATTATACCGACTGTCCTGTACTGTTATGACGCTCGCGTCATGTTCAAGTCAAACTGGGACTTGTGAAATCCGGTTGACGTTTACAGAAGACTTCAAGTACAGTATAAAGATGAGGCGCGTAGCCACAGTAAAACATTTGAACGGTGCAAATGTTCTGAACATTCGGCGAGTGGAACGCCAACCTGCTAGAGTAATAAAGTGTCTGTGGGAACTGTGCACGCAATCGTTCAGCAACACCATTTCCACGGTACAGGAACACGGCTGGGGACTGTGGCGGATTGCCACATCCGTCATACGGTCATATCACTCCGAACCATTTCAACATGTTTGACTCATCGAGGGAGTTCCTGGGAGGCCAGCATTTCAGACATGAAGCAGGCAATCCGATCTGAGAAAACTTTCTGCCTTGATGGTATCCAAGTACTAGTGAAACGCTGGGATTAGTGCATTGGTGTAGCTGGGGATTATATTCAGTAGAGAAATACAGAGAGTGTTTACTCTCAGAACTGTGTTCTGCTATTCTGCAGAGTTAAAAGTCTTGGTTTGACTTGAACACCCTTCATGTGCATCATATTAGCTGAATTGTGTCAGAGAACACTTATGCTGTGTAATAGGCTTTAGATAATTGCTACTGCAATGAAACTAATGCTTAATACTTTTCGTTAAATTTGCCTTTTTTTAACCATGTCGCTGTCTTCCAGGCAATGGCTCCACGGTCTAAGATCTCAAATGACACTCCAGTCTCTCCTCCGGATCTTGGTACGTGTCTTCTGTCACTAAAGCTGCCATGGAAACATTTTAAATTTTCTTACTTCTCTTTCCCTTTCCTCATCCATAATCCATCATAAGTCTTCTCCTTTAAACAGAACCCAACTCATCCAAAGATGCAGTGGTGCTTCCAGCGTACTCCACTGTGGCTCTTGTGGATTCGGATCCAGACTCTAACGACCCATGGGACCTTCCTGAGCTCAAGGACATGGGGCCTAAATGGTCAGGTGAGCTGCCTTGCCAGTCTTTGATGTACAGCTGTCTACAAATGATGAGGGATATATACAGTACAAATCATTGCTGGGTATGAAACACATTTTTAATTCCTGGTTCCTCCATGCAGAACTGGACACAAAGAGAAAGGTTCTCCGAGTCGTGACCTCGATCGGAAGATTCATCCTCTTGCTTGGATTTCTTTACATGTTCGTTTGCTCCCTAGACATTCTAAGCTCAGCATTTCAGCTCGTTGGGGGTAAGAGAGAAGAATCGTATTGAGTTTTATCATTATTATCGTTTTCACCATTATTATGTACAGATCAGATTCATAAGTTAGATGGAATGCTAAATGGTAAGGTCAATCAATACCTTTGCAGCTCATTACTGATATCTTCCATGGTTGTACTTAATGTAGTTAATGAGTGTTGAAATATTCTTATCTTTTGATTTGCTGAGATATGAGCCGTGTGTCTGGCCATAGGTGACATTTCATCATTCCATTTTTTTTTGTAGGAAAAGCAGCTGGAGATATCTTTCAAGACAACGTGGTGTTGTCCAACCCTGTGGCAGGCCTGGTGATTGGAGTCCTGGTTACGGTGTTGGTTCAGAGCTCCAGCACCTCTTCATCCATCGTGGTCAGCATGGTGTCGTCTGGACGTGAGTGCACCTTTTATTTTCTTCAAACGTTAAATATAGAGTATGGTTCATAGGAACTCGTGTCGAATGGTCTTGCAGCTTGTTTTGGTTTTTTTCAGTACTGGAGGTGAAATCAGCAGTGCCGATCATTATGGGTGCTAACATTGGTACCTCCATCACCAACACGATCGTGGCTGTGATGCAGGCCGGAGACCGTAACGAGTTCCGCAGGTGGGCAGATTTGTCAAAACTGCTTCTCCCGAGAGTTTGGATTGCTCAAAAAATTTTGACCAGTGTAACTCTTGGTGGGTTGCTGATTTTACACTAAATTGAACAAGTAGGAAAATGCAGTCTGCGTTTGTCAGCGATGTTTTTGACTTAAATATGTTTTTTTTTTATTTTCCTGAGAATTGCCAATCCTGCAAATTAATTTGCAATGTACTGCAACACCTCAATTTTTTTTTTATTTTTTTTTCATAATGTGCAATTAATGAAATTTCATGTCAGGTCTAAACAGTCAGTCTAAATATACCATACTCCAACTATGTTCCATCAAATAAGCAGCTTTTCATTGTCTTTTCGATTTTCGGTCCCAAGCACTATGACATCGGCACTATTACATCAAAGTGACTATGATGTCATCACCTCGCTATGATGGTGTTGATGTCTCATAGTGCAGATGTCATAATGTGTGCGATCCCTATTGTTTTTCTAATTATCATTTTCTTTTTATTATTTGATTTTCAATCATCCGGGCCTTTTTGGAGGTCTTAACATGCTCAAAAAGCACACAGCTTGTGTGGTGCGCCGGGTGGCCCACTAATCTTTGTTTGTAACTATATTTCTTTTTGCGTTTGCCAGAGCATTTGCCGGAGCTACGGTGCATGACTTTTTTAACTGGCTGTCTGTATTGGTGTTGCTGCCTCTGGAAGTGGCCACTGGTGTTCTGTACAAGCTCACCAAGCTCCTCATCGACTCGTTCAACATCCAGACAGGCCAGGATGCCCCAGACCTGCTTAAAGTCATCACTAAACCCCTCACCAAAAATATCATCGAGGTAAACCGAAGCATCTCAAGAGAAAGCGGGCAATATATTGTGACTTACAAGAATGACTTGGAATGGCTTGATTTATGATTTGCCCATTGATCCTATAAATGAAATCAAATCCACCTATATTGAACTGCCGTTCTAGATTGTTGCTGTTTTGCCTCCAACAGCAAAGTGACTTGTAGTCTAGTAATTGATCTCATTCTCATGTGTACGGTATAACCTGCGCAGGCTAAATCTACTGTAAATAACCGCCCCGGAGTTGTAAATTGGCCTTCTGACTTAAATTTCTCTCTGTAGTTGGACAGCTCTGTCATCAATGACATAGCAGTTGGTGATCCGAGTGCTCGAAACAAGAGCTTGATCAAGATCTGGTGCAAAAAGCAGAAAATCACGGTAGGTGTTTGATACCAGTGGCGTAGATTTCCAAGTTTTCCAGCAAATTCTCTGCCCTTTTTTTTTTTTTTTTTTTTTTCAAATTCTCACTGAAGGGTATTTAAGGGCTTTAAAAGCATGGAGTTAAATGCTGGTGGTTACTGGTAGCATGCACTTTGGCACTGACTTCATTGTGTATTAGCTGTTCTGGATGAAAACCATATTATTGACAGGAATGTGAGCTTGTACTGTACATTTTATTGTTTTTCTTTCAGAGTCTGGTGAACTTCACGGTTTCCAGCGAAGCAAACTGCACAACTGGTGCCCCTTGTTGGCCGGTGAACAACGAAACATGGTTGACGCAGAAGAACATGACAGAGACCATCAACTTGGAGAAATGTGAGTGAGGTGTCCTTTTATGGGAAGGTTGGATCAGACAGGGTTCATTGTTGCCACTCATGCCTGTGCTCATACTTTTACCATTACTCAGACCATTAGACCGTCACTGCCGTTAACTACTGCGCCGTGAGGACAATGGTTTGCTTTCAGTGGTGTATGATTCGGCAAAGATCTTACACATCTATCCCCTCCCTCTCATGCTACTCTTATGTGCTCAATAGGGCTATTCTTCTGTTTGGGCAGAATTACCTGAGGCCACGAAACCGGACAAAAAAGGCCAAGTCGAATAGAGAAGAAAGCTTGTGGCCGGGGTCAGATTTGTGGAAATTTAAGCCCGCTTGCAGGTGGCTGGTGGTAGGAGGGCTTATGTCCATACCGTAGCCTTTCAGTGAGACGTCTAGTCAGTGAGTGACTAGACGTATTAGGACCTTATAGATACTTTAATACTCTTTTACTATGCTTCAACATTAGACCTGAATAAGCCATTCAACAAAATGGTATAACATACTATATATAACTCCAGGATCCTTGACTTGCTTTCACCAAATGATGAATGGAATGGCCATGTGCTCATTCCCCCTTCGGCGAGGCTCTACTGAAAACCTGACACGTCTCTCTTGCTCCAGGTGGTCATCTCTTTGCATCGGCAAATCTGCCAGACCTGGCCGTGGGACTCATTCTGCTAGCTCTGTCCCTGCTGGTGCTCTGCACATGCCTCATTCTCATCGTCAAGCTGCTGAACTCCATGCTCAAGGGTCAGGTGGCCGTCGTCATTAAGAAGGTTCTCAACACAGGTGAGGTTACTGAAATTCTTCACCTGAATAGCTTGCGTGACGCTTGCACTGAAATGCATTCTTGGGCCAGTGGACAAAGGATTTAATATTAAATCTGGATATTTGATTTAGTCTTAGTTGGTCAACTGTGGTAGTGATTGGGCAAACAAACCGTGAGGACTGTCAAGACACCAGGTCTATTTGTGAAAATAAAGCCGTAAAAACCTGTAACAGTCAAGGATTCGTAGTTTCCAAGTACAGTACATATCCTGTCAATGATAGTCAGCGCGGGCTTTCTCATCCTGACGTTTGATGAGTTGGACAGGGACAGAAAACGTGAGCCTGGGCCTCTTTTTATTTCTGAGCATGTCGTATGTCACAAAGAGTGCTTAGGTACAGTAAGTGTAAAATGTCTTGATTAGCGTTGCGGCTTTGTTAGGTTAATGTTTCTTTTTCTTACTACGTGACACTTGGATGTTGCCATCAACATTCCTTTCCTGAATGCGTGTACTGTATGGTGTGAGTACCAATGCTGAAGTCTTCTTTGTAGATTTCCCCTTTCCTTTCGCGTGGGTTACTGGTTACCTCGCTATCATGGTGGGGGCAGGAATGACCTTCATCGTACAAAGCAGTTCAGTCTTCACTTCTGCCATTACACCTCTTGTTGGTGAGTATACGCTGAAACACTTTGAATGTTTCTACTTTGAAAGTGTTCGAAAGCTCATGCTCCTGTTCCATGTGTTTGCTCTTAGGTATTGGTGTTATTAGCATTGAGCGAGCTTATCCCCTTACACTTGGCTCCAATATTGGAACAACCACTACAGCTATTCTCGCTGCCATGGCAAGTCCTGGAGAAACACTGGCAAACTCGTTACAGGTTAGCCCTCTAAACATGAGTATATTGATCAAACATCCATTGGTCGCATTAACGTCGAACCGGACTCGTGACCAGTTCTTGATTCTTTGCAGATCTCCCTGTGCCATTTCTTCTTCAACATCTTTGGAATATTACTGTGGTACCCAGTGCCTTTCACACGTGTCCCTATCCGGCTGGCTAAGGGCCTGGGCGACCGCACAGCCAAATACCGCTGGTTTGCCGTCATCTACTTGGTTACTTGTTTCTTGATCATGCCTTTGGCGGTGTTGGGGCTCTCCATCGCTGGCTGGCAGTACCTCGTTGGGGTCGGCGTTCCCGTGGTGGTCCTGATGATCTTTGTGATTGTGGTGAACGTCATGCAGTCACGCTGCCCACGATATCTGCTTCCTGGCCTGCGCACTTGGGACTTCCTTCCCCGGCCGCTGCACTCGCTCAAACCGTGGGACCGCATCGTCACCAAGGTGATGGGCTTCTGCGGGAAACGCTGCTGCTGCTGCTGCAAGTGCTCCAAGAAGGTAAAAGTGGATAAGGAAGAGAAAAATAAGAAGGGCTTCGAGATGTACGACAACCCCGCGCTTTCTGTGGAGGATGAGAAGAGCCAGATTCAAACGGTGTCCGGAACACATATGTAGCGCGTGATATAGACATTAATAGAGAGATTTTTTGGACTTCCTTATCTATCATCATTTAACATATGTGCTGCTTAAAGGAGCTTGAAGTAGGCTGTGTAGCAGTTTTTCTATGTGGCTTGAAGCTGCTGCGTCCTGGAAGTAACTTATAGACCAGTTTTAACCATCCTGTTGAATCAAGGCTTGGAGATCTTTAACGCCTGGTTCCTGATGCTAAAGATGTTCTGCTACACGTAGCTAGACGATGCTTATTGTATTTTTATTTTCAATCTCCTTGTGAAGCTGCTCTCGTAATATGGCTGTCTGTGATGTGCAATGCAAAATGAAAAACGCAGATGGCCGTCGTTATTAATTCCTCTAAAAGTATTTTGTTAAGGTGTGTTTTTAAAGATTTCTATTTGTAAAGATTTACATTTAATGTTCGTGGTCTTTTTAAGCACATAGCTTTTTAGCCAATGTTTAATAGGTACCTTTCTTACATATGTACATAACCCCTGGTCATTTGTATTGTATATAAGGATTTTACATCAGTCAGAACTGTAAATAAATATGCCAAATATATATCTATATATATCTATATATATTGATTGATGTGGTTACTTTGGTTGTGTGTCTTTTACGGAGGTTTGCTCCACACAATGGATTTAAACACAATTTCCACAAAATATGTAACTAACTGTAACGCATCTTCAGAAAAGTGGTTCCTAGCACAATCACCCAAACATGGCTTTGAATCTTGGATTGAAATGACTTTTCTGTTAAAAGGACAAACAAGCACAAATTACCTCAGTTTATCACCATACCACCTAATCTAATTGTTTTATCATCTACCTTATCTATCATGAGGCAATGAAAGTAGAGTATTGACTTGCCACATTAGCGTTGTCCGGTTTTACAAGAAGCCTATCAGGGAATATCTGATGGTGAAAGCTTTTTGAATGAACTTTGCCCGGTACGAGAACACAAGCTTCGAAATACGTGAACGTCTGATTTTACACGGATCCCTTTGGCAAATCTCGAATACTGTGTGGCATTCGAAATTGTTTTTGTGTCAAAGACCTTTGGAGACGTTTTTCACGTTTTAATTATTTCATGCTCATCTTAAAATGGATAGAAATCCTTTTCCTTCCTCATCGTTCTACACACACACACACACACACACACAACACACACACAACACACATCACAGCACTCAAACTTAAAAAAAAAAAAAAAAAACAGATATTTGGAAACTTTTTTTTTTAATTATTATTATTATTATTCAGACTAAAATATCCCATTTAGATAAGTATCCTTATTACTTGGTCAAAGCACCTTTGGCAGCAATGACTGACTCGAGTCTTACAGCATGCTACACATCGGCACACATCTATTTTGGAAGTGTCTTCCATGGTGATTCAGGCTCAACCGGGTTGAACAGGCAGCGTCGGTGCACAGCCATTTTCAGGTCTCTCCAGAGATCCTTTATTGAGTTCGAGTCCGGACTCTACTGTACCTGGATCGCTCATCAGGACTTTCACAGAGCTGTTCTGAAGCCACTCCTTTGCTTTCTTGACGTTGGACCGTAAAACCTTCATCCCAGCCTGAGATCCTGAGCACTCTGGAGAAGGTTTGCACCCAGGGTAGCTCTTTGTTTCGACTGCATCAATTTCAGACTAATCACCCAGTCTTCCCCGCAGCACTGGGTTTAACTGTAGGAATGGTTTTAATGAGGGTGATGATGCTCAGGGCCGATTCCCTGACTCTAAATAGTTCAATGTTGGTGTCATCAGGCAGAGGGAACCAATTCGTCGGCCTTCAAGTGCTTTTTGCTAGCTGGCATGTGCCTTCTAGTGTTTATCTGTCCACTCTAAGGTGGCTTAATTGGTGGAGTGCTACAGTGATGGCTGTCCTTCTGTAAGTCTCTCCCATGTCCACAAGGGAGCTCATGATCTCATTCATGCAGACCCTTATATATTCTTGTTTACCTCTCAGATCAAAGGCATTCATCCTCGATTATTTAGTGCTCCAGAAGCTTTCTTGTGTACTTTCCCAGATCTGTGGCTTGACACAATCCTGTCTCGTGGGTCTACAGATACTGTAAAACCTAAAGTCTAAAGTCTTTATTATTTATTTAAAATCATTTTCCCATAAGGGAATGAGGCTGGGTACGCCAAGGACAGCGTGTCAATCCATCACAGGGTGCACAAATTCACTCATTCACAAACTACAAGCAATTTTGGGGGGGGCAAAAAACAAACAATTAGCCTACTTTGCATGTGGCAGTGGACAGTGCAGGGAAACTCCACCTACACAGACCTGCGGCAGGAATCAAACCCTCGACCCTGGGGATGCTAAGCCAGAGTACTAACCACCATGCCACCCAAAAATGACACTTTTGTTTGTTTGTTTGTTTGTTTGTTTTTTGTCCTTATTGACCAAAATTACATTTGCATTTAATATTCAGAAAACCTTTATTTTGCTGCTATAGTCATATGCCTATGTACTTTTAAATGAACCTACTATACAGTACCTTTAATCTGAAGAAGTACAAAACATTATTTACATAATTCATGAAATGCTACATTGACATCATCGTCAATTATTATTTTCAAGCCCGTCACTTTATGCCATTCCCTCCGTTAACAGTAACAGATCGGTCGGTGTCTTTGAGCCCTGAGCCCTCTTCGAACATAAGCGGTTTCACGACCGACGAAAGGTCGACTAGCGGTATCTCTTCTTAGTTACACTAAACAATTCCACATTGTTTTTGTTGTGGAATTGAGATTGCCAAGGTCAACATCTTAGAATTGTATACATTAATGGTAGGAAAATGTGGTTAAGGAAAAGTGAAAGAATAATGTTGCAAAATGTTCAAAATTTGATAATGTCCATGTGGTGCAGATACTGTAAGTAGGGAGTTACAGGTCAATGCATGTTATTTGCCTTTCATTCAATGAGTGCAGGATTTTAAGAGTCCAAACTGTTAACAGTTAAAGGCAATAAATGTGTTTGAAAGGCAATAAAATTAATGAATTTTTATTTTATGGACTCCGAAAATGAACTTCAAAGCTACCCGATGATGACCTCCCATGGTGATTGCAACTGGAAAAAAGAGTGGTACCACAGATACTGCTAAATTCCATAGTCAAAGCCAAGTCTATATTTGTCCTCTGTCAAGTCATTTCATTGATCATATTTGATTGCTGGCCAGATTGACCCGAGCTCAGGTCATCCCGGACCGTTAATTCGCCTTTTAAAGTTCATCAACTCATCTCTATGCAACGGTGAGGATCGCTTGACCGAGTTATGTCTAAAGCATAAAGTTTAAAGCATCCATACTTCAAAATATTTAAGTCGTGTTTTATTTATCTGCTTTATATATCTTCTCAAGAAGGAATCTCCGCTCATTTACAACATAATTGGCGCACTACAAAACGATTGACGTCACTCTGAGGATGACTCGCTATTGTCGCAACCTAAAAGGTCTTTAAAACGCGTCACACTGCGGAGGTGAATTTGTAAAACTGCAAAAAGCATGGCCTTGTGTTGTTGTTGCTTCAGATGCAGGAAGAGGGTTAGGTCATGTCATTGTGGGATGGTCCAGTCTAAAAGCAACCCTCAATTTTCTTCACCACATTTCATGAAACCCTTAGCAGCCCTGACTGAATAGCAGGTTAGCAGACAAACCGTCAGGGATGGTAGAGTCTAGGCACCAATGCGTTATTAGCGGGAAGACTCACCAAAAAAAAAAAAAAAAATCGAACCATATTAATACCACAGGACATATTTTTAGGCTCAAGGGTGTTCCTCAAATCTTAGAGAAAATACAACCTATATTTGCATGGCTTTCAGATTTTCTTTGGGGAACTCCAGCATGTGCAGAACAATTCATAGTCAAGTTGAAGATCGAAGGGTTCAGCTCCAAACAATCTTCCCTAAAGACTTTTCTCATGGTCCAGATCAAACAAATTTGCGTAGAAATCCTATTTATGATTGTTCCAGACCTGGTCCTACAAATTTCCCCTCCAGATCTGTTCCTGGAGCTCTTGTCTTCGAAACCTCTGTTCAGATTTCAGATTGACTGTCAAGAAATGTTTCCTCCCGATCGTTTCCATTTACTAAAGCAGGGGTGGCCAAGTTCGGTCCTAGAGAGCCGCAATCCTGCAGAGTTCAGCTCCAGCCCTGAAAAAAAAAACTCTCCTGCCAGTAGCCTTAGTAGTCCTCAAGACCATGATTAGCTTGTTCAGCTGTGTTTGATTAGGGTTGGAGCTGAACTCTGCAGGATTGCGGCTCTCTAGGACCGAACTTGGCCGCCCCTGGACTAAAGTTTAGGTCCAGATCTGCTCAATATAAAATGGTTCTTTAGTTCCTTCAATAATGTTTCAGATATTCTCCGTGAGATCTGCTGTCTGGCAAATCTGTTTCAAATCTGTGCCTTGAGATCGACTGTATCATCCAGGAAAGTTCCTCCCTTCAGCTTCAGATCCGCTTATGGAGAGCTCAAGATACAAGGTTAGGTAGATCCAAGATAGCGGTTTAGTTTCTCACACCTGAATGTTTCCTTGGCCCGTCCTTTAGATTTGATTTCACGGCACACATTGCCGTGTCCAAGGTCAAGTCTGAGAATGATTCCTCATGCTCTCAGAAACACTCGTTCACATTTTGAGTCATGGATTATACCTGCTTGGGGAAGAAAAACTCCATAGACGTGATGACCTGGCGATTCAGTACATTCAGGTCTTCAGCTGACTTCATGTTATTGCCCCATAACGTTGCTGAGTCTAAACCTGAATAGTGAAGCAACCCCAGATCATAACGCTGTCTCCAGTGGACGCTACGCACGATCGCTTCATGCGCTTCCTTTCTCACCCTGACACGCCCATCGCTCTGGAATAGGCTCAATCTGGAGGCATCAGGTCACATGACCTCTTTTCCATCGCTCCAAAGTGCAATATGTATGCTCTAGAGCAAAGCTTTTATCTTTGTCTCACTAACAAGTGGTTTTCCTAACTAACCTCGTTAGTTCTCATTTGGACAGAAATGTCTCAATAAATTTCCTTGTATAGAAAATCACTCGCTCATCTTCTATACCGCTTTATCCTGTGTTCAGGGTCACGGGGGTCTGGAGGCTTAGGGCACAAGGCGGGGTACACCCTGGACAGGGTGCCGATCCATCACAGGTCACACACGCACACACACACACACACAAATACACTCAGTCCATAGAAAGCCAGTTAGAATAAACTAATTGATGATTGATGGATCATAATGGAGTATTCAATAGCAATCTGATCTTTCCAGCGTCTTGTGCGAATGGCGCTACAAATTCTCCATTATCAGCATGAACATAAAGACCCTGAGCCAGTCAACCACCAAACCGTACACCATCAAGCAAAAGTTCTCATGCAGACCAACAGCACGAAGCTGAATAAAGTTTTTTATTTTTTGCACAGACCTTAAGTCTTAAATGACTGTTATTGTTCTTGACCGAACCCCTTATGGACAAAAATAGTACTTACATACATGTTTTTCTTGGCCACCTCAAATGTAAATTACAGTCGTTCGCCCTGACCTGGTTACGGTCGGGACTCGGGTAAGGAAGGACTGCATGATGGTCCGCTTATCCATTCTGTCACAAACCCAGCAAACCGCGGCAGCTCGCTGTCATGGCTTTCTGCACGTCAGTCAACACTGATTGAGAACAGTAGCATCTGTACGCAGTCAAAACAACAACAATAGCACAGTGGCTTATTATTACCAAAATGCCACACCAAGGACACTGAAACAAACATAAAGCATGAATTTTATTATAGCAAGTGCAAAGTCAGAGCAACACCGACTGGTGTTTAGATGGTCAAGACGACTGCAGTAGACAAATCTGAGGAAAACACTGACATCATATGTACTGTTTCATTTCATTTAACAGCAGGTTGTAAACACATTCATGTGACTTAAAGGTATGATTGTTGCAATATAGAGATATAGATTCCACTTTATTGTCAATGTACTGTACAATGTAATGCAGTTTAGCATTTACCAGAAGTGCAAACTGTAGCATTATGCAAATTTTTTTTTTAAAAAGAAGAGTGACGGTGCAGGGTGACGTCAAACTGGAACTTGCGATTGTACCGAATAACAGAACACAGTGTACAAGAGTAAAATCTCCCTTTATTTCTCTATATAATCCCCTGCTACACTAATGCGCTTATCCCCGTGTTTCGCTAGTGATTGGATACCAACAAGTACGCCAAAAAGCTTTGCTCGAACTCTTCGTTTCACATCCGAGACGCCGGCCTCCCAGGAACTCCTAACGAACCAGACATATGGAAATGGCTTGGAGCGAGGTCAGGACTGTACGGGCGTGCATGTCAATAACTCCCAGTCGAGTTCCTGTAACGTGCGAGTGGTGCTGGTGAATGATTGTGTGTACAGTTCCCACATACAGATGCGTCTCTTCCACAAGTTGACGTCTGCTGATCTGGGCCCGTATTCACAAAGCTTTTTAAGCCTAAAAGTTGCTCCTAGTGACAAAATTCTTAGAAAAAGAAAAATCTTAGAATTAGGGCATTTTCTTAGAATTTCTCCTTAAAGTTAGGATTAAATCTTAGTAAAGATAAAAGTGATTCACAAAACATCTTAGCCCTAAAAACAGCTCCTAAGGTAAAAATTGTTAAGAGTAGAGAGAGGAGGACTTTTAAGAGGCTTAAGAGTTTCTATAGCAGAGGACAAAATGGCGGAAGGAAGAAATATTCTCCAAACACTGAACGTAAAGCTAAACGTAAACACTGCTCTTCTGTCCAGTTTGGTTTCCTTGTTGTTTTACGTCCTTCCATCTCTCTTGGATTGTTGGCTACAGACCATCCAAAAGTGCAGCTTAAATAAACTGTCCTGCCATCATGTACATTGTAAAAGCTGAGACATTTCGCTCCCATCAATCTGAAATGGATTAAAATCCGTACGGTAAATAAATGTAAGAACTTAAATATACCGTAGTAACTACTGTGTGGAAATTGGTTGCTTCAAAAGTTCAAAGACACATTTTCAACATTTAGCTGTTTAATTATCTTTAAGACATTTAGCCTAGAAACTTTGCATAAAGTAGCATGATACAGTTTCTTCATATACAAACATTATGATTTCACTGCTGGTTCTATTATCATGTGTTCTGTTTTCACAAAGAGCTCATTTCAAAACCTTTGCAGAGGGCAGAGGTGATTTTTCATTAACCAATCACAGTCCTTGAATCGCTGCATCATCCCTCGCAACGGGGGCGACCACACCCCCTCACTAAGATAAACTCCTTACTCAGAGTTGCTCTAAAAAGTTTCCTAAATCACTTTTAGTCTGGGACTCCCAACTAGGACTTTTTAAGCTAAGATAGGAGCTCTCTGAGGGAATTCTAAGAAGCTTTTTGAATACGAGCCCTGGAATCTACTGATTTTCAAGAACGCGCCGTTCCACTCGTCCGATCATCATGGAAACGACTGCAGTGTGCTCTGAGCCGCCGTTCCCCGGAATCATCATTCATGAGTGTATGGTCATCTTCAAAAACGTTGAAATGTTTTGCTGTGGCTAAAAGTCTCCTCACCATACTGTACCGTGAAAAACTCGAGAGCAGAAATTGATGCATTTTTCACAGCAATGGCGTTTTCACATTTACGCATTCCTTTGCATGTGTTATAAACTATAAATTTGCTCTAAAATATCTGAATTAACCGATATAAACATTATGCCGCCAATTGAAGATTTTGAATTTCATTGCATTTCAGTAAAATACTTCACCAACTCATTCTCAATTCTGATTGGTCAAAAGATCTTGAATCCAACTTGAATTTCTCTAACTTGGGCATGTTCTTGTAGAACGGACGCTGCAAATACATTTTACAGTGTTTGGTGAAGGTTTCTCTGAGGAAACGTGTATGTGTGTGTGTATATATATATATTGTAAGGAGTCTCCAGTGTCAGGTCTTTGCAACAGTCCAAGGACGAGCTATACCTTTAAAATTTTTAATGTATCCGTTCAAACTGTTAATAAAGCAAAGCTAAGCCAGATTGGTGTATTATAAGAGACATAGAATAACTTTAAGGTGGTAACAGTGACTTTTACATGTTGCATTTGCAAAAACGTCAAATTTAAAGAGAGAAATCGCGGTATAGACGATGAGTGAGTGAGTGAGTGCATTTCTTAATCAAAAATGTTTTTAACTATCTACTCGACTGCTGCACTTATTGGTTATCGTCCTCAGCTCAGCCCTGGAGCGGATGCGGACTATCACACGCCCTGTAAATCACAACCCTTTAGAATCACAGATCCTCAATAATCCCTGCTGTTTAATGCTTTTATTACACAAGATCCGATCAGCTGCACATCAGAGAAGCCACGGCTAATTGCATCCCAGATAGCGCGGCTAGTCGTCGCTATGGCAGCAGAGAAGCGAGGAAGCTAAACGGAGAGCTAATAATCTCCGCTCAGCGGACTTTGGCACCTAATGGGTTGTTATTGACAGTATCAGAAGCGCCTCGTGAGCACAACTTTAGATTCTTCCTAGGCTATCCTATTCCATACTATATTTTACACTGAATATCTTTCTAGTTTTGTTTGGAATCATTATCCTCAATCGGATAATTAAAGATCAGATCATTATGTTTCAAGTATTTAACAGTAGAATGCAAATCGTTCTGAAGCTTAGATTTCGAATTATTTCCAGAAAGTTCTACAAGCAAACCATCAGAGTGGAGGCATTGCGTGAATTTGTATCACCCTCTAGGGGATGAGATGAAAATGACAATCAAAATAAAAAGCTGAACTTTTTTTTTTTTTTTTTTACAAATTCCTAGTTTAATCTTTCACTGTACACTTTTAAGGGACAACTTCAGTAAGTATGCACCTCCCGCACCATTGTTGTATTTAGTCTTTTCCAGACTTGAATTGTTCCTCAGGTTTCCCTTAAACTCCGTCCTTTAACGTTTAAACCACGTACTTCTCAGCCAACTACCCGTATAAACCGTCTTGACCACATAAGGACTTCCTTAACCTTTAAAGCAGCTTACAGCCTGTGTCATGTGCCTTTTAATCTCTTGGGATAATGATGAGACCTTTGCGGCCCGAACGCTCTTATTATCTCCTGCACTAGACCTCGGAAAATCAGAAAAACCGGAACGAATCGGTGTGCGGTGACAGAAAAGCATAAAACGGTGGCACTTTGAAACACGGTGTGTTTATTTAAGATTATAAAAGTTTGGAAGGTTTGGAAGGTTTGGGAGATGTAGCGCACGCATGCTTCTGAAACACATTTTAATGTCGATTCTCCTTCGGCTCTTGTCATCAGTCGAGATGAAATCTTCTGGAAATGACCAGAGCATTAGCTGACCAAGGAATCAGGAGACTCAGAGCCAGGGTTCAGCTGGAGGAGATGATGGTTTTATTTTGCATGCACACGTCAAATCAGTCAGCCTGGGCAATGAAATCCAAACATAAATCAAACATCAAAACGCCCATTTCATACTAAGATGTAAACCAAGAAATGGAAAAACGATGGCAGAAAAAGACAATCAAGGTTAAAAACATCCTGTGAAAAGGAAATAAACAAGAACACTTACTAAGTAAACAAGGACACTTATAAAGATCGATCCACTCTTAATGATTGTGCCGTATTAATATCAAATATTAAGGAACATTTGAAATAAATCTCTCGCTCTTTAAAACGAGTCAGTTTCCTGGGGTAATTTTTTCTGTATTCTTTGTATTTTTGGGTTTAAACGGTTCCCGTTTTTTTTTTTGTTGTTGTTTTTAGGCAGCCAGATTAGAAAAGGAAGTTTCCGATCTTTATTTGACCGATGCGTCTTCGCGCATCCTTCATCCTTCCGCGGCATGTGAAATACTCCACCTGCACTAAGAAACTCTCAAATGTCATTTAGGTGTTTCCTGCATCTCGACACCTCAGTAGCAGTGAATCGCAGAGCTCACACACAAACACATATATATATACACACTCATTCATCATTAGACTAATCTGCATGCATGCCTTTGGACTGTAGGAGGAAACCTGAGTACCTCTGGGGAAACCCGCCAAGCACGCGGAGAACATCGCACACTCCGCGCACGCAGACACGGAAAAGCATTCCTTTTGTTTTCATTTCATTTGTTTTTCTAACCCGCTTGGATAGTGTTCATTAAAGTGCTTTAAAACAACGTTCAGGATTAAAACCTTTGGAATTCTGCTTAAGGATCGTAAGGATGACGGATTTTTCTTCATATGATATTTGCCGAAATTGAAGCTTTAATACATTTTCACCTCCTGCACGCTGTTGGCCGGAGAGCAAAACTAACCGGTGTCCTTAATACCATAAAACCCAAATGAACAAACCTTCCTCTGCTCTGCTCTTCACCTCAAACCTCTTTCCCCAAGACTGGAGGAATCATAAAAACAGACAAACAAAGAAATAAATAAAAACATGTTCAAGCAATGAAACACATGAAATTTATTGTGACCAGACAAACTTCCACTTATTCCTCCGGCTATTGAATGCGTGCCGGTTGATGCCTCAGGAGAGACTGAAGTGAGATTTGGGTTTCCGAGTGTCTGAGTGAGTTTCGGGTATAATCCACCCAGAGAAGGGATTGTTTCCTCGTCCTCCTAACGGTTGCCGCAGAAGGTCTCCTGATTCCCCCTCGACACCTGGTTGACGGCTTGAGGATGAAATCCAGATCATTAAAAGCTCATTGAAAGTTTTGACTAAAAAGGCGTCTTCGAAGACGCTCGCCGAAGTAGAAACGTAAATGGAATAGAAATAGAAACTTCTGTTTAAAATTTACTCGAGTAATATTTTGCCTACAGGATGTCTCTACTATTACTCACGCAAACAATCCTGTATGTGTGCTTTGCTCTCTGGTGTTTTGATTGGAGCTAGCATTTGTTTCATTGATGCACAGCGCCTCGTTTTGTTTGTCTGCCGCCTTTCGTCTGAAACGTGCTGGATTTCCAAAACCACAACACAACTTCAGAGGTGGAAAGTGACGAATTACATACATTTACTGTTACTGCGACTGAGTAGTTTGTTTGTGTACTTCCGCTTTTTAAAGTAGTTGTTTCTTTTTTATCTGTAATTTTAGGTTTACTTAAGTATGTTTTGTTTGAAGTATTGTACAAGGCTACATTTTAAATCATACTCGCTACTGAGTGAAAAATAAAGGAATGAAATGTAAAAATAATCCAACTAATTCAACGGGGGAAGGAAAAAAAACTGCACCGATTGATTGATTGATTGATTGATTGATTGATTGATGGAGAACAAACGCGCTAAACTCACAAGAACGATGGCGACGGACTAAACAGATGGCAGTGATGCGACCCAGCTGGAAGCGAAAAGCCATCAGATTCTTCTAAACCAAACCCCGGGCCATTATAACAGACAATGTGGTACCACATTATGTGTGCATGTTGCCGCCCCCTAGTGATGGAAAGTTTGAATCGTTTTAGTGACTCGGTTCTTTGAATCTTGTTCACCAAAATGAACGAATCTTTTTTTGAGTCATTTAGTTCATTTCGTTCTTTTTCATCAGAAAATAAGATGTTACGTGTTTCAATAAACAGACCCCCCCCCCCCAACACGTCTACGTACACAGATTTTGGCCATTGTTCCAGTAATTAAAATATTGCAATGCAGCTAAGGGCACATTATTATAAACAGAATGAGCGGCTCTTCTCTCATATCTTCTAGTCCGAGTCGTTCGTTCTTTTGAATCGATTGCACTTCATAGCGTCTATGGGAGTCACGTGACAAAAGAACGACCGACTCGGACTTGGAAGACTCATCGAGGGGAACCGTTCGATTCTGCTTCCTGTACGTAACCTACGGAGGTTCGGCGATGATGTGCGCGTGCGCGCCAAGTAGAAAATGAACGGATCACTCTCAGAGACGACTCGCTCTTAAACTACTCACGTTAAAGATGCGTTCCAAAAGAACGAATAGTTCATGCACGACCCATCACTAGTAGTAGCTCAGGTGTGCTGCTCACACGGCCCCAAAACACTCTTTTCTTTGACCCTTTTCTTTACTTTTACTTTATTTTTTGTATTATAATTCTGTGACGCTGAAAACGGCTGATAAAGGTTTTTGTGCTGAACGTTATTCTCGGCTCTGAGCTCTTTTCTCCCTCGGCACACCATATTTAAGCGACCGCTTTTTGATCTCAAGCACAAGAAAGACGTTCCTTCAATTAAAGACAACTAGTCCGAGCTTTATATCTGCTTGTCTTTTTCGAACTACACTAGAATCCGCCATCTCACCCCCGCTGTAATTTTTACTCTGAGTAAATTTCTATTCTATGAGCTTTTTTTTTTTTTACTGTTACCTGAGTAGATTTTTATAATGGTAACTTTACTTGTACTTCAGTAACAGTTTAAGTTTATTACTCTTTCCACCTCTGCACAACTTCATCGATAGAACAATTTGGTCACTGCTTAGAACATTGTTCATCCCTGTAGAGACGCCGCTCTGTGCTTCTGTCACAAGATGGAGCTGTTGTGCATTAAATCAAGAGGACGGAGAATGGGTTTCTGTTGTACTGTTTAATTTAAAAATAAACCTCTAATCTGTCTCTCAAGGATCACTTGACACCATGTACATTGATGCTGTGCGCGCTGGATCTTCAGTCATTTCAAACTCTTCTCCTTCCTGTCTGTATCGTTCTTCTACACGGTTAAACCAGATGAGAGACAAACATCGTGCACAAGGCGCACACACACACTCCAGTCGCCGTGACGATCAAATCGGCTGCCTGCTGCAACGTCCGGGCATGCCGGGCCACGTAGGTTCGGCCCAGACTCACGACTCGGGTGACTCTCGCGGGTGGTTCCTGATCTGCCTGCGGTGATGAACGGAGAGGAGCAGGAACGCGTGGACGAGCCGCAGAGACACGCGCTGAAGGAATGAGCGAATACGTCCGTTTAAAATAAGATTCATAATGAACTGTCAGATTCCGCCATATATATCAGACAGGAAACGTAAGTTAGCGAAGGAATCGTTACCGAGGGCGCTTTGCGTCACGACGCCGAGCACGAACATGACGACTGTGGCGAGCGTCAGCGTGAGGTGGAAAGTGCTGCGGGTGAAGCTGTGCCACACCCGGCCCACATGCAGCCCAAACAGTGCCAGAGAGCATGGAGTCAATTCCTCCCGTTTACCCTCCAGCTCCCTGCATCTACAGAGAAGAGCAAAAGATAAACACGTTTATCCACAATCACACTCACACTCAGACATAACTGTGTGTATAATCTCATGTCAAAACCCTCCTGCAATAAATACTCATGCGCGTCGATCACATCAGAACAAGATTTAGGTTTGTACGCGGGGCGTTCGAGTCAAACCGGGACTTGTGATTGTGCAGAACACGGTTATGAGAGTAAAAACTCATAATCTTTATTTCTCTATATGATCGGCCTGTGATTGGACTGTCGGCTTCACGACTAAAACCCCGGCCTCCCAGGAACTCCTTTAATGTGGAAATGGCTCAGTTTGAGGTCAGAACTGTACGGGGGATGTGACAATAACTCCCAGCCGAGTTCCTGTAACGCGCAAGTGGTGTTGGTGAATGATTGCGTCACCAGTTCAATCACAGACACGTGCGTCTTTTACGCAAGTTGGCGACCTCGGCGTTCAAGGATCAGGCGTTCCACTTCATGAATGTTCATGTAGACGACCGCAGTGGACTCAGAGCCACCGGGGACGAGATCGTCATTCACGGACACACAGCGTCCTTCAAAAACATCTCCTGATCTCCTGATAACGGCTTTCACGGCTTTGTTCGCCGAAAACATCACTCGTAAAATAAATCTGCCTTCACATGAGATTCGACAGCTTTATTTAAACTCCCCACCTGAGCAACAGTTCCTCCACTACAGCGCTCTTGTTCAGCTGTGGATGGGTCGAGATCCTCATCATCTCCAGTACGTTCGGAGGGACGTTGTGTCCTTCCTCAGCCAAAACCGCCAGGTTGTACACGCCCTAAAAGTTTTTTTTTTTTTTTAAACACAATCAGATTGTTTTTAGATTCGTATGTTTGTCCATACGTGGCACAGACAGTTTAACTGCGCAGGGAAACTGAAAAGTAATTTGCATTTCTTTAGAAGTCGGGAGGAAACAGGGGAAACACACGCAGACATAGGGGGAACGTGTGACAAACCATGCGTGCTGGTTCCATCAGGTTTCATTTCCTCTGATTTAACACACAGCTTCATTTTTAATAGTGCGTGTGTGTGTGTGTGTGTGTGCGCGCGTGTGTGTACGCTACCTGAGCACTGCCTCTCAGTGCCGCGCTGCTGTACAGCGCCATGGCCTTTACCGTGTCTCCCGCGGCGCTGTAGTGATCTCCCATCTTCAGCAGACCTGCAAAAAGAAACAGAATAAGAGTGTGAATATGAGATGAAAACATAACACTCTGTTTTCCGTGTTGGAAACAGCAGAAGAATTGCATGTGTTTGCTTCCACGTACTCTATATCACAGCAATTTATGAACAGAACGGTTTGTTGTGCCTTTTTTTTTTTTTTTTTACTCATTTATAGTTGCATAAGGTATAAGGTATAACATCCACAAGACCAGTAGAGTCAGTAGAGACTCCTTCGTCTGTTACTTCCGAAACATGGCTCGACTCAACTTGATTAAACCCTTCGATTCGAATCACAGACAGAATTACTATCAAACTTCCTGAGTAATCAGATTCGACAGTACGGTATGTAATCTGATCTAATTAGGACTAATCAGGCTTACTCTTGAGCAGCGAGTGTAAACTAACTCACCTGATTCGTGTGGAGCGTGATTATAGGTGGAGAAGTTGTGATACCTCCACTGGCATTCAGAGCTGTGTTTCAGGACCTGCCAAGGACAAGAGTCGGGTTTAGGATTTAAAACCTGTCTTGTCATCTTACACATGGTATTTTCTCAATCACAGCCATAAGAGGAAATATCTAACAACCTACAGTAAACACCCATTCATAGATCAGTGTTATCTTGTAATGAAAATGTAGAAATAGCTAAAAAGTTGGACCCTTTTTTTGTGGGGGATTTTTTTTGCCCCCCCCCGATTTTCTCTCTAATTTAGTCGTGTCCAATTCCTCCCCGTCACTAGGGGGCTCCACATTAAGGCTACTACTACCACTCAGCCGGGAGGGCCGAAGACTATCACGCGTTTCCTCCGAACCACGTGACGTCACCGACTGCATCTTTTTCGAACTAAGGAGTAACACACTCGGAGGACGGCGCTATCCGCTCCTTCCGCTCGCGTGAGCTCACAGACGCCCCTGATCGGCTGTAGAGCCGTGATTAATGTGGGAGCACTAAGTACCTCTCATCCCTCCCGTCTGAGAGAGCTCGGCCAATCAGCTCTCTCTAGACCTCCGGCTGCGAGAGGTTACAGCACCACCCGGGAATCGAACTGGAGATCTCCGGATGATAGGGCGAGAACTTTACCACTGTGGAGTACACCCTGGACATGGTGCCAATCCATCACAGGGCACACACTCATACAGATTTACTCACACACTACGGGCAATTTGGGAACGCCAATTAGCCTAATCTGCAGGTCTTTGGACTCTGGGAGGAAACCGGAGTACCCGGAGGAAACCCACCAAGCACGGGGCGAACATGCAAACTCCATGCACACAGAGAGAGGAATCGAACCCGGCCGGGAATCGAACCCGGACCCTGGAGGTGCCGCTCCTTTTTAAACAGTTTTTAAAAAGGTTTTTTTTAAACGATTAAACAGGTGAGACAGAACTCCAGTGGAAATATTAGCTTGGAGTTTCTTAGTATTAAATGTATGGAGATTTGTTAAATACTGACGTACATCTGTAAAGGGTTTAGGAAACAAAATTAAAAGGAGAGAAATTTAAAAAGGGGGTTTCCCTGGAAGACTAGACACTATGCTTTCTAAAGCTGGTTCAGTTTTGTTCTTCAGGATTGCTGAAACTCTATCCGTCATGTCATATGATCCGTTTTCTCAATTTTCCCTCCAAACATAAAAAAAAAAAAAAAAGTAACAGTACAGACATTTTTGTTTCTTTTCCCCAAGTAAATGGTGCACTGCGGAACGCCTGGAGGGGACGGTAAACATTTTTCCAGTCTGCGAGACGGATCTTTTTACGACACTGCCGTGTATACACACCCAGCGTGGTAACACGATCGCCCTGTCAGGACCTGGTGATTATAAAAACGTCCTGTATTAGACTGGGGAGTTACCTCGCAGAGGTGTGCGGCGTTGCTCTGCGCCACGACGAAGCCGGTCTCGGCGAGCATCGCGTATTTCCGCAAGGCCTCGTCCCTTTTACACAGAAACACACATCATGTATACACCACAGTGAGACTGTAAGACTGAAACCAGAAGTGCAGGTGAAAAAAAAAAAAACATGACAGAACGCATGACTGTAGGTGTTACCATGCGCCGTGCTGAAATGCTCTCAGAGCGTCTCGGACGGCGAAGCCCAGGTGGCCGTTCTTCTCGCTGACTGGCTTCAGCAGACTTTGGAATTAAGCCGGGTAAAAGTCAGACATGATGGTAGACTCAAACAAGAGCAAAGCGTTCAAATGAATCAACAGGAATCTGACACACAATCTGAATCATTAAACCTGATATCTAATATATTTTGTTTGCCTTTTGTTCGACTGCTTCATTCGATTTCTTTCACAGCGCTTGAGTCTGACTATGAGGCTATGGATCTTGTAGAGGTTCCATGATGTTAATTGTCACTACAGGTGACTGTTCAAGTCAAACCCGGACTTTTGGCTGGACAGACCAGAACACATTTAAGTCCCTTTATTTCTCCACTTACCCCAGTGATTCACTGGCGCTTGGACACCATCACGGTAGAACGTTTTCTCGCTATGCTGGAGCCATGATCTGAAATGCTGGCCTCCCAGGAACTCCTTTAATGGCCCAAACATATGGACTATAGGAGGGATTTCTTTGGAAGTCCCATTTCGACTTGAACGGCCCATGTATGAACAGATGTACAATGTGGTGTGTATTTATTTATTCATTTTTAAAGTTGGCTAAGCGCTTTATGACGTGCTGGAGGAGTAACCAGGTTGTGCAGCGCCATCCCGCTGCCATGTCGCTGATTAGTTTCCTATGAACTCATTTTGAAGGAAGCCGCAATGGACCTGCGTACTCACCGCACCGCTTTCTCCGGATCTCTGCGCACGCCCTGTAAGTGTCCTCTCGAGAGATATGACGCAGCCTCCACGGCGCCGTCCACGTGACCCAGCTCACCCGCCTTCAGGAAACACTGAAACGCAGCCGTCTGAAACACGCATACACACACGCCGTGTCATCCAACGCTGAAAGGTGGCCAGGATTCCGTTTTAGCACAACGAGTAAAAGTCTTTGTTGTTCGAAACTGCTTAACAGTTTTAAGTTCCGTTACACCGAAATGTTCCTGCTTACGTTCCACCTACCTCGTTCCTGCCCAGCGTGTGTGGGACAGCGCCTTTCAGGTAATACACACCCAGGTTAAACACTCCGTCTCGACTGCCGTTACGAGCAGCCAGTTCGAAGTAGTGTACGGCCTTTGTGTCATTTTTCCCCATAGTGCTGTGGTACCAGCCTAATGCGTTCAGAGCCTCCACAGAACCCTGAGGATGACACACATGCATGTACACACACACACAAACTGATAATACTGGTAATACTTCTCACTTATCAAATCATATACAGTGGAACCTTGGATTACGAGCATAATTCGTTCCAAAAGCAGGCTCATATCCCAAAACACTCGTAAACCAAATCAAACCTTCCCATAAGAAATAATGAAAACTCAAATAATTCATTCCACAGCCCAAAAAAATAAAAACAGAAAAATAATTAATACAATATATAAAGTAAAAAAAAATTACCTGCACTTTACCTTTAAAAAAAGTAAAAATAAATCCCAACAGATAAGTGTTTCCGTTTGTGCGCGCAGGCGCCATGTGTATGTGTGTGTGTATGTGTGTGTGTGTGTGTGCGTCTCTGTGTGTGTGTGGAATTAGCCCCTTCTCTCGCCTCGTCTTACACAGTAAAACTCCTCCCTCCCCCCACCTCGCTTTTTCACAACAAACACAAAAGTTTCACAACAAACACACACACAACAAAATCACTGTTTTAATGGGAAAAAAAGAACTCTCTCTAATGATAGTCGCAGGAGCGCAGACTAACGTAATCACTGCTTTAAAGTAAAAAAAAAAAAAAAAAACAAGTGAACCAGCACCTTACCTTTAAAAAGAATCACGACACAGCAGAGTTTCTGTGTAGAGCAGAGTGTGTGTCTGTGTGAAGCCGGGGAGGGGGGGTGTAAAGGCGAGAGAGTGTGTGTGTGTGTGTGTGTGTGTCGGTGTGTGTGTCAGTATCAAAAAACTCGGCACTCGTAAACCAAGACATGCTCGTTTTTCAAGTCAAAATTTATTAGAAATCTTTGCTCGTCTTGCGGAACACTCGTAAACCGAGTTACTCGCAATCCAAGGTTCTACTGTATTAGCTTACTGAGTAACTTCTAGGGATAAACAGTAGGGAATCACCAGGGAGACCATACCATATCATCACGTCCTTACAATATTATTGATATGTGATATTATCACGATACCCAACTGCCGATTCAATTTGTATTGCGATTCAAGATAGTATCACAATTTTTTTTAAAGCACTAGTTTCTTTTTTTTTTAGCTTTTTTTTTTACGAATCTAAACACACTTGGCTCCTACCGCACAGCCTGCCAATGTGTGAAGAGATTAGAGTGCACCACCTACAGGATTATAGAGGAATGGCAACATTTTATTATACTAAAATCCATCTAGGAACCTTTAGGGACTGTGGATTCCATTTTAATTTAATTTAATTTCTATTTTCACAACAGTGGTATGACCTCCAGTCAACAGTCACACACACATTCACACACGACAGGCAAATTGGGAACGGCAATTAATCTGCAGGTCTTTGGACTGTGGGAGGAAACCCGGAGGAAACCCACCAAGCACGGGGAGAACATGCAAACTCCATGCACACGGAATCAGGTGGGAATCCTGCAAACATACTGCATATGAGCTAAAAATGTACTGTAATTTCAATAAATGTTTTTATGAAATTATTTTTCCCATCTCTAGTAACTACTAACTCACAACTACAGCATGTGATGCCCTTGCTTGTTTCGCTTCACCGAAAGTTTATTCCCGATTTAAAACGCAGACTTGACATCATGCACAGCCGTGTGCTCTCTCACCATGTCAGCCGCCTTCTCCAGCAGGTTTAATGCCAGGGTTCTGTTCTTCTTCCCTCCGAGTCCCTGATAAACAGAAAGCGGTAAACACTCATCACACCCTGTCTACATCTGAATGAACCAAGTACACAGACATTCCATGGGTGACCAGTGCTGACCTGGTTACCTGAGAGATTTCTAGCACACTAATATGGTAAAACTGGTGCACCGTAAACCCTAATGCTCAAAGTAATTAAACATACTGAGTACGTTTAACTTAAACCATTACAGTTAGTTCAAATGAATAGACCTTGATGAGTATTTAGAACGTTTTGGTATAAGCTGAACAAGTTTGATATTTTAAGCCACAGTAACTTAAAATACTACTTAAAGTTCCACCAACTTAAAAGCGATTTTGCGTCTGACGTCATCAACGAACATGTAAACTGCACACGCTGAATTGTTTTCTTCAAGATGGTGGATTGGTCTGTCTTCACATGATGCTGTCAGTGTAATCTTTACAAATCTGGGCGTCCTAAAGTACCAGAGCACCGGTGGCTCAGTGGTAGGTGTCAGGCGAAAGGGCCGGGTTCGATTCCCAGCCACTGAATGAAGTTTCTGTCCCAAGCCCGGATTAAAATGGGAGGGTTGTGTTCAGAACGGCATCTGGCGTAAAAACCGCTGTGGCGACCCAGTGCCAGGAGCAGGTGAAACAACAATTTATTTAAGTTGCAACAACTACAAAAAATTATAGCATGAGTTCGGCTACTCAGTAATGCAAGTAAAGAACGATTCATATGAACGAGTACAACAAACTCAAAAACATCATTACTTAACTGATTACCTCAAATTTTTTTTGCCAACTTATTCGGGTTTACAGTGTGGGATAATGTTTTATTATGGGAAAATGCCAACCAATGGCAAAGACTTTGGTTTCAAATTTGTGTATTCAAATTTCTATTAAAAAATTTTTTTTTTTTTAAACCTACAGAAAACAGTTGGACATGGAACATCATTTTTAGGATTTTTACATTTTCTCCTTTCCTGAGTTGAACATGTCTGTAACTAAAAACAATCCAAACACCAACTGGTGTTTATGCTCAGTCAAACAGGACACCGACCTTCAGCAGCATGATGGCGTAGTCGTACATGGCTGAAGCGTCGGTCATCTGCATCGCGCTCTTGGCGTACCACCTCAGAGCCGCGCCGATGTCTTTGGTCATGCCGTTGCTGCCGAAGTACGACATCCGCGCCAGGGTTTTCTATCACACAGACACACACTCTGAGCAACCTCAGCCATATGAGTCAAAATAGCTGATCAGCTGAATTCTTCAATGTAACAGAGTACAAGTTACTTTCATTGTAGCGGAAACGACCATGTTTGAGCGTACCGTACCTGGGATTCGACGTCTCCTCTGTCGGCCTGGTGTTTGAGAAACTGTATGACATTGTCCGAGGCGCCCGCTTGCATCTCAAGATCCGCCGGGTTGATTAAGTGCACGTGCTCAGTGAGGGATTGCTGGATGTAAACAGATCTCGAGATCAGATGTGGTCGTGATTAAAACGCTGGTGTTTAGCATTAGTCTTATAAGTGACTCTAGCGGTGTATTCAGTGCTCCCTCGTTCAACATGCTTTGATTCAACGGAAATGTAATATCTTACTGTACCACATGTATTAGAGTTGGAAGGGCGTTTGTTTACTAGGAAGTGTAAAGATCGCCAAAAAATTAGGGCATGTTGGGTGTAGTTCAGTACAGCTTCCACTAGGGGCATTAAAGTGAAAATTGGTCAATTATACTGTCTATATACTGCATTTGGTTAAACGAAATCAGCTTTTCTGATCCCAGCGTTCAGATGTGAAACCTGCTTTGCATGCTTTCGGTAGGTGACTATATCAGAAGGGCAGTCAGACATTGGTTGGATTTTTTATATTTTGAAAACTTATAAAGTCTTCAAAACGGTAAAGATCTTTCAAAAACAGGAACAGTGACATGAATAAGTGGAAAAAGTTCGGAAGCCGAACTCTGGAACACTTTGTGCGGCACATGAACATACCCTGAATTCTTTTTATTACCTTGGGGCAATTTAGAGAATCGAATTGATTGGGAGGGAGGAAGAAAATCAATGACCGCCCCCCCCCCCCTCCTCCCCTCCCCCAGAGGAGTCCCACGAAGTCGCAGTCCACACAGAAAGAAACCTGAGCGCAACTTTAACCACTCCTTACAAGACTTGACATTTCAGTAGACGTTGACCAATTAGTTCAACTGTTTGTAGAATTCCTGCATTAAATTGTACATTTCGCTTAAAAGGAAATCCATGGAAAGGCTACTAATGCAGAAGGTTTGGATTTCACCTTTTCCTTTTCCTAAAGTCCTGTTTTACTTGACATTGATTAACTTCTAAAGTAAATGATTTCAGAGATATAGTTAGTAGACTCCGAAGTGTACGCTGATCCCACCTCAGAGTCCTGTATTTTTTCGCGGTCGATGCTGGTCTGCTTTCCCACGTTAGCGTAGTAGCCGTACGCCGCGTCCTGGTCCTCAGGGAAGCCGTCCAGACCCTGCATGTGCTTGTAGCCCAAATGCAGCAGAGCCAGACGCTCGTCTCCTACTCCGCCCATCAGGCTGTACACGTGACCCTGATTAACAAAATTGACGTTAGATTAGCATGGCTACACTCCATATGACAACACTGTCAAGTCAATAAGTCTGTCCTCATTGTTCATATTTTTATGATGAGTTTTTAATCGTACACACGATCAAACGTTCTACACGCAATCAATAACAGATCCTGTGCCATTCGTGTACCTTCTCCCAGTCCACCGGTACGCCGGCACCTGAAAGGTGTAAAGTGGCGAGCATGAGAGCAGCCTTGTGGTGACCCCAGCACGAACACAGCTCCAGCAGCTCTAACACGGAGTTATCAATGTCTCCAGCTAACTTCTTCATCGCATCTTGGAAAAGGCGTTGGCCAAAGAGTGACGCTTTCTTCCTGCTCCACGGGCCTAGAAGAGGCACAACCATCAGTGTATTCTCCAATACCGATCATGCATTAGAGATAACCAATGCTATCTCGGGAGAACCGTAATCACAATAATCAGAATCAGACTGTAATACAGGGTCTGAGAAGACATATAAACCAATCCCGTGGCAGAACACAGATGGGAAACAGTTCTATTACTAAGCCATGCTTGTGCCCTCTAAACTAATATACCAGTTACCTGACATCAGTTCACCCTCGTGCTGCCTCAGGATCTTTAGTGCGGCACTGGATTTCATCTGAAGATCCCAGGACCATGTCTGCATGCAGCTCGTCTGAACAAAGGTTCTCCTCAACTGCTCGTAATATGACAAACAGACATCTGAAAGAGTACAAAAGTACACCCACAAAGTGTTTTACAGCTCGAGGAATGAGTATCTTAAGACAAATCCTGATTTTATTTTAGGTTTCGATATAGTTTCTAATGAAGTCATGGCAGTTCATGAGTCATATGGCATCAGTGAGCCTTGGCTACCCATGACCCTGTGGCTGGTTCCCTGGTTTTAATTCCTTGGCCGACATTTGGCATGTCCTGACCACTGCAAACCGGGAGTTGCTCTGATCCATCACATCACCCATCACAATCTGGCCCTGGTCACAGTAGCTACAGTAACATCTCGTTATAATGGCACATGAAAGTGGGAGGGATATACAGTATTAGGCAACAAGTAAACATATTTTCCTTAAACGCAAGCATAAGGATTTGAGTGACTCTAGCAAGAGACAGCTTTTGATGGCTAGAGAACTGGGTTAGAGCAACTCCAAAACTGTGCCTCTTGTATTATGTTCCTGGTCTGCAGTGGTCAGAACCTACAAAGGTGACCCAAGAAAGAAAAGAACGGTTAACCAGCAACAAGGTCATGGGTGGCCAAAACTCACTGATGCACGTGGGCAGTGAAGCCTCATCTGTGTAGTCTGATCCAATGGAAGGGCCAAAAGCAGGGACCTATTGTACCCTAGGTGTGAACCAGGAGATGAAAAGTCTAATCAGTGTGCCCACTGTCGCCTCAGATTTGTGTCCTAAGCTGCTTTTCTGCTCATCTCGGATGTAAAGAGTGGATCGTTGAGGAACTTTAGGCTTCCTGTCTGCTTGAACTCTCTAGATAAGGTATGTTTGCTCACGGCGTACGTTTTACACATTCCCATCTCTAGAGACTGTTCTGTTAGAAAATCTCAGGGGATCTGCAGTTTCTGAAACCAGCACATCTGGCACCAACAACGATGCTAATCGACTGAGATCACATTTTCTCAGTTTCTAATGTTTAATATAAACATTAACCCATGCCCCTGGTTTGTACCTGTGTGATTTTAGGCTTGGCACCACTCCCAAACAACACACTCACTGGATCACTGGATGAAAATGCTAGTGAATTGGTGTCCCTAATAAACTGGACAACAAGCGCAGTCATTCATAAAAACCATTTACCCTTGGTGAGGCTGGCTGTGCTGTCCTGCAGAGCTTTTACGTAGCATTTAGTCATCTGTTGAACATCCTCACAGCGTCTGTGGGCTTCATCCAGTTCCTTCAGTGTTCTCGCAGGGGTCAGAGGGTTCACCAGCTTCACAAGTAAATCCATGTTAATCAGTGGGCTAACAAAATGTCTGTTTGCTTGTTTGTTTGTTTGTTTGTTTGTTCAACTAAGGTTTCACACAAGCAACAAAAGTGGTGCGTCCTTAAGAAACAACAATCGCTAAGCTAGCTGGCTTAGTAAACACAAAGATAAACTAAAGCTTTCAGCTAACCTTCTCTTCCACGGCATCTAGATAGAAATTTGCTGATAAAGCTTTCTAATGTAACTGAAAAACAAAATGGCTTCCATTGTTGTTTGCAAGCTAGCTAACATTAGATGGCAAAGATCGCTAACAATTATAGTGCGATTAACTTGTAATTAAATCTAAAGTACAGCAAGCTAGCTATAAAGTTATCACCGCTAATTATTATTAGTTTTTGCATTAGTGTTTGTAACTGTCAAGCAATGTTACTTCAAAGATAACTAATTTTGTGCTACACAAATTTGCAAACCAATATCCAAGGTTATTACGAAGCTAGTTCCAAGCCAAGCTGTAATTACAAACACTAGCCAGTCCTACTAGCAAGTTAGATAACATTAGGCTAACTCTTACAATATTTACATGTAACGACTGTAGGAGTTAAGACCACTAAACTGACAGAAATCTGAGTTCGCTCGCTAACAAACGTATCCTAGCATGTGATGAGAGTAAGCGCTAAAAGAGTGGTTCACGCTCACCTTTTTAGAGCCTAGGCGGTAAAATTTAACTGGTCCGAAATAACCGTGAATTCCTGGCATGTACAGGCAGCCACCGATCACGAAGTATCCTGACGTGTCATTATACAGGACAGCATCCTGAAAACTGAAACATGTTACACAGATTTTTATAAAATAACTTGTATTGTGAAAATTATTTGCACAGAAACAAGCTAAAATGCATGCCGTAAAAGATCAACTGCACGGGAATGTATTCTTAGCTGCAGCTTTGGTCTTTACACTACATTTACACTAACAAGCAAAACGTCGCCTTGTAGTCAGTCGCTTTGTTGCTTGTGGCTGTGGCACCGCACATTTTTTAGTTTTGATTTTGATTAGTTTTTATTGAATGCTCAGCAAAAGAAGCTAAATTTACTAGCTATGCACGCTAACGAGAAGCAACACTGATCTTTGCTACTTCCGCCTACGCATCGTAAGACCTTTATACATCTTTACTGAGAGGCATTATAAGACAGGATCGCAGATGAAAATCATAGCGCAATGTTGCAATGTTACACTTTTTAAAAAATGAAAGATCGCGTGTCGCTCTGTCTCCCCCTAGTGGAAGCATTGAATAAAGATAGAAACGCTATGAACTAGGGCGCTGTATACAGGATGAAGTGGTATAGATGATGAGTGGGTGATATTTTTATAGTGTAGAAACGTTGAGTGGTCTAAAATTCTCCTGTATATTCTTTAAAAATAAATCCACAGTTTTCTGTACGGTTTTTCAAAACACAAACCGCTTCCATCCTGTGTAAAATACTCGTGTTTGGCAAGAGTATCGCTCGCTCAATTTTTTTTTTATATATATATATATATATATGTTGGTAATGCTGAGCATGACTTGGGTGATCAACTGTATTTTTGGAAAAGTAAAATAAATAAATAAATAAATAAATAAATAAATAAATAAGAACTATTATTAACCTCTTTTAAATAATGAAAGATCAGCATTATATGTTTCACTCATTTCAGGGACACAAGCTAGCCATCCTTGTCCATATTAAATCAGAAACATAACGCATATACAGTTCACGCTGCCAGAACCACCTTCGTGCGGACTCTCCACACAATTAAACATGCTTAAAAGCTCATTAAAGTATGATATTCGATTTATTTACGCATATTCATACTCATATGCAGCTTCCATGAGGTGACGCTCGGAGTTGGCCTGTGTGACTATGAGCTTCACCTGGAGGAAAGAAAATAAAATCACAGCACGATTTCCAAGCATGAGTGTACTTCCATCATCACTGTTTATACGGCTTATACCTGAGATAAGGATAAGATATAGATGTTAAATATTTGTACTGCTATAACAGCAGATCTGTTTTCACTCAACTGTTTCTGAGCACTGAAGAGTTTATAAGCATCTGGTTATAAGAAATACAAGTTTCAAGTCATTCCGTGATTTGGTCTTTACTTAATATATACTTATATTCATATATATACTTAATACTTAATATATTAATATATATACTTAATATATACTTATATATTTAATATATTGTATCAAAATATGAATATATTAAATATATAATTATAAAAAGAATTTCCATCAAAAAATATGGATGAGCGTTAGGGTAAGGGTCAGTTAGCACTGTGAATTTATGGAACATAACACTAACAATGAAAAAAGTATGAAAAATAAGCTCAAGAGTATGAACCATGGAAATCATAGACAAATCACGTATTATTTTATATGCAAACAACATTTAAATCCGGTTTAATTCTTTTGCTTACCTCTGAAGTCTGGATGAAGAGGTCCAACCGGATCCAGGTCCGGAGAGGGAGCTCTGTGAACGCGGTGAAGGCCTTCTCCTCTCCGGAGGTCAAACACACCTGCACGACGATGTTCCCTTCAGCAGGAAAAAACAAACAAACAACGAAAACACACACACACACACACACAAGTGGACACGGACGCGTTCAATGAGTTTAGCAGGCATGAAAAACAAGAAGGAAGCCATTTTCCTAGGAAATGGTCATTTGACTAACAAAAATGGAAAAATGGAGCTGTGTTAAATAGTGAAAGGAAGCGCATTTACACACACACACAGAAACACAAACACAAACTCACAAGAACTCCCAGGATTGGGACTAAACAGCTTTGTGGCCTTAGGAATAATCACTCGTTAGCGAGACTAATCAGCACATCAGATCGCGTAAGTCACCTGTATCGCTCAGCAGTAGGAGAGGAGTGCCGTAGCGCCTGTCCTCGTTCACGTGCTTGATGATGCTGCAGAGCTTTTCCCTGCACCACGTAAGCAAGTACATCCACACCGACATGGTCTGTCTGCAAAAACGGCAGTCAGGAATGGAATTAAAGAAAAGCATTCGAATTTTCTTTCTAATTGTAAACCACAGTTTATGTACAGTCCATCGGTATATGGAAATAATACACGAATTACACAAATAGAAATGCAAAGTTTAGCCAATCTACGGTAGTTGTTTGGTTGAGTGGGGGTCTGGAGCTGCCTTATTCACTGGTTATTACATTTTTATTACGACATTTGCACCTACCGTATGTGCATAAATGTAACGTGTGCAAACTGTGGAAAAGGTAAAGCGTTGTGAATACTGTATCTCGAAGTGGAGCGTTGACCACCTTGCTCAATGCCCCAACAGAGGCGGTTTGATGTTGCTGGGGTTTGAGCCTATAACCAACCGACCAGCAGTCCAACTGTTGCACTACCCCTGCGCTTTACTCAACCTAGCAGCACTCGTGAGTCTTGCCTGGGTTTCTCCAGAGCTCGCAGGCTCGCCGTCTTCAGATCTCTGTTGGCGAAGGCCGGGAACGTCCGGATGACTCCGTATTTTTCTCCACTGCTTGCAAATGGGAATGTCAGGAGTCTCACGACATCTGCAACATAATCGTTTTAGTTAGTTTTTAGTTAGCAGTAGATCATATATAGAAATGCGAGCAGCTCTGAGTAGGTCGGTCTTGAAGCCGTTGACGGGAAGGTGAGCGCGTGTTTGAGTACATATATACAGTATGGAAGTGTTCATACCAGTCACCCGATGACTAGTTAAAAATAATCAACTGTGAACCATCTCTAATGAAAAAAAAAAAAAAAAAGGACAAATATGGTTGCAATGATCGGGCCCGAGCACCCGTGCCATCACCATGTTAAGACCTTCAAAAAGGCCCCGGGATGCTGAAAGAAAGAAAGCGTCACACTATGATGTCACTCAATATGATGTCACTCAGGAAGGTCTTAGAAACAGGTTTAAGGCATTGCAATGGCCGAACCAGATATCAGAAATCCCTTTGCGAATTTTGCATCCTCATTGCCTCGAGATCTTATTGGAACGATTCGATCTAGGAGGAGTATATCGAATTCCACTGGGTGCGTTTTTGCAAACAACACAAACTAACTAGAGTAGAGCTGATGACATGCATAGTGAAAGTTCTTCAGCTCAGTGAGATTTAAATGTGCTTTGCATTCATGCCTGCAAGTGTGTCGGGGCAAAATCTTGCGTGAAGGCCCCGTGCCATGCCCAGAGCTCAGACACTCCGCCATCCTAATGCAGCAGAATCCAACCTGTCTGCTGACTTTCATGACGCTTTGAGCAAACATTCTAGAAGGAAAATCATCCTTAGCAGACCAAGAGGGCCCTTTCAGGAGGGGAGATTTCGAAATGACTGACGGCTTTAATGATTATAAAAGACACGCGTTCTTTACCCAATTTGTTTAATTTCATTCTCAATTTTAAAAAAAAATAAAGGTTTTGTTTTTTCATTAGACTTTGTGGCTTCACCTACACATGCTTGGGTACAAACGGGTCAAAAATAGATTTTTAAATGCCATAATATTAATTTGTACTGTATAATAATTACATAATTACATAATAATAATAATTTGTGTGTGTGTGTGTGTGTGTGTGTGTGTGTGTGTGTGTGAGAGAGAGAGAGACTGGTGCATAGTCATAAAAACTACAATACTATTAAATTATTAAATTATATAATAATTATATAATTAAATTATTTAATTACTAATGTTTATGTAGATTTTATTCTATTCTTATAATCCTCCCCAGATAAAAGCATGGAACGGTTCAAATGATAGTTTTGACAATGTTTAAATAAATACATGTGTTTTGCTTTGATGGCTCCAAGTTGATTTAATTACGCTTATATTTTGTTCTTAAAAATTCGACACATTTTGCAATCATTTTGTACGATTAGTTGTACCCCGCCCAAACAAAAAACCTGAGAAAACATAAAACATACATATATATCTGGTGTCAGACCTGTTTGACTTTGAAGACACACCCACCAGTCCGTAATCTGCATCTTTCTTTATCTTTGACCAATTGTTAAATTGACAGTCCTGTAATAATAATAATCCAACTTGCAGTTAAATTTCCATAAACTGGTTAGCGTAGGAAAGACCTCACCTGATTCAGGAGAGCACGTCTCAACTCTGGCCCGGGTCCGATTCCACATCAGCTCCGCGCCCCACGCCGCGCATCTGCTTGCAGATTTAGTAGGACGATCCGAAGGCGGAAGCGTCCCTACAATGTGAAACGTTCTCAACACAGCTCGCTCATACTGACTGAATCCAACATGGCTGTTATTGCTTTCCTTTCCATCTAGATGCCCCAACCAGGCCCTCAGCATCACATCACTGGCCTCCACTGTCCGCCTGAAGAAAAAGTCTCTCTTATACACCACCGCAGCAGGGAAGGTAAGCCGTATCGTCCTTGTTCTAGCTTTTTTCAACTGCTTGACGTGAGTCCATGATCTCCTAAAGGTCACAAGTCCAGTGGTTTTTGGTGTGGAAAGCACAATCTCGACCCCCACTCTGCAAGCCCTGGAGCAGGTGTATGCTATCCGCGCGCTGGAGTTGACCGCCATGGTGTCAGGGGCCGAGACGAAGTAGAGAACCTCGCCATGAGGGTTGCTCTGCAAAGGTGACATGGCGGTGTGTGTGGTGAAGTGGCACTGAATCTTGAACGAAAGGAAAAGGACAGAATTAATAACAAGCACTTTACAAAGAAGCCTGAAGAATATCTGTGAATGCACTGTAAAACATCAACATCTGTACAACATCTGTACAGCAACACTGTACAGCACCCACATCTGGTTGGTGCTGTTATGGAAAATAATTCAAAAGGGCTGGAGATCGCGAGTCCGATTCCCGGGTGATGCTGTAACCTCTCGCAGCCGGAGGTCTAGAGAGAGCTGATTGGCCGAGCTCTCTCAGAGGGGAGGGATGAGAGGTACATAGTGCTCCGACATTAATCACGGCTCTACAGCCGATCAGGAAGGAGCGGATAGCGCTGTCCTCCAAGTGTGTTACTCCGCCCCCAACGGTGCGTGAGCGAGTAGCTCGAAAAGATGCGGTCGGCTGGCGTCACGTGGTTCGGAGGAAACATGTTATCATCTTCGGCTCTCCCGACTCAGTGGTAGTAGTAGCTACGTAATGTGGGAGCCCCCTAGTGACGGGGAGGAATTGGACACGACTAAATTAGGGATGTTTAGTGGATGTTTAGGGATGATGATGAAAATGGTGTAAAAATCCCACCCCCCCCCCCAAAAAAAATAAGTGAAGAATGTAAATAAGTGAAGGGGTTCATTTACATTTAAACATCTGTATCTCTAAATGGCATCTAATAAAGCACTTTTGCCACCGCAACTCTGACCTCTGAAAGTTTTTCTCTTACTACTATGCAACTTGATGTTCTAAATCATTTTCCTTTGTTAGAAGCACTAGTAACTTCATTGCATCGTGCCATGTCATCCCTGACACTTGAGAACTTATTTAAATATTTGTTGTTTGTGGCCTTATTTTAGTGATTTTTCTGCTAATATGATAAACGTTCTGTACGGAATTAACGTCTGTCAAACAAGCTGTCACATAGAAGTGTCAATGTTGTCTTCTGCTTGGACACAAAGGACAGCTCAGAGTGTGGACATCAAATGGACAATCCAGTTTGATACTTTTGCATTACATTTACCAGACGCCCTTAGCCAGTGAAACTTACATTTTTTATCGCATTATACATCTGAGGGCCTTACTCAAGGGCCCAACAGGGACAACTTGGTGGTCGTGGGGTTTGAATCTGGGAGCTTCTGAACCATAGTCCAATGCCTTAACCACTGAGCTACCCCTGGTCCCAGATTAGATACAAATTCAAGAAGGACACCCTGGATAAAACCTGTGCCAAATCAAATAAATATATGGATCGGATGATCTCAAAGTATCAAGCAAAACGTTCTCAAAGAAGGAGGACAGGCAAAAGAAGGACAACAACATATGATCTTCCATCATATGTACATACAGTATATCTTACTTATTTACAAATATTGCTTGCTTGTTTCTCCTCATACAGCTAGCACTTTATAACACATTATAAGTGGGATACATAAGTGTGATTCACAATTTCATAGTGCTACTGCACATACGCACACAGTCATGCTGTATGTTATATCTTATATTTACTGAAAATACATATATATTTCACATGCACCTTGTTCATTTGATCAATACCAGTATTTGCACTGATACACGAGGGATGTTCAAGTCAAATAGGGACTCGTGATCAGAAGCACGGAGGCACACTATGCTGATGAGACTCTTAGCCGCGATAAAACATTTCGATTTTGCAAACGCTTTAAAGACGGCCGCGAATGACGATCCCTTATTCGGCCAGTGGAAAACCCGATCCATAAGAATCATCACAACTTGTCACCGACTTACGCACGAGACGCATCAGTCTGTGTGAACTGCACACTCAATCATTCACCGGCACCATTTGCACAGTAAAGGAACTCGACTGGGAGTTATTGCCACATCAACCGGTACAGTCCTGACCTCACTCCACATTGACATTTCCACATGTTTGGGGCATTAAAGGAGTTCCTGCAAGGATCCAGCGTTTCAGACTTGAAGCAGGATCATGGCTCAGGTGTACTGAGAAAACGTTCCACCTTGATGGTATCCAAGCTCTAGTCAAACACTGGGATAATGCATTAGAGTAACAGGGGAATTATAGAGAGAAATAAAGGGAGTTTTTACTCTCATACAAACAGTCCTGGTTTGACCTGAACGCCCCTCGGGTATACAATTCTATTTGCATTTTATTTCTTCTGGTAGATGCTAAACTGAATTTCATTGCTCGCTACTTGCAGTGTGCAATGACATTAAAGTTGTATCATACATGTAGATATATATCTATCCATCTATCTGGCATAGTGATTGGCATTGACTGTCGCCTTGTATCGTACCTCAAGGGTCTGGGTTCGATTCCCCCATGGAATTTGCATGTTCCCCCCTGTGCTTGGGAGGTTTCTCTCCACAGTCCAAAAAGACATGCAGATTAGGCTAACTAGTGTGTGAATGAGCGAGTTGATCGTAAAAATGGGAGTCAATATTGTACAGTGGTCACGTCCACAGTCCCTTGTTGTATTAAAGAGGATCCTAGATGGATGCATGGATGGATGGATGGATGGATGGATCTATCTATCTCTACTTAAAGCAAGTGATGCGGCATCGCTTTATTCCTTTCATTCATCTATTGTATACATTCCTGTTTCGTGGTAACACCCCGCCCTGACTACACTTGCACGCACGTATGCTGAAACTCTCTGTCTTTGCCGTTCAGCTTCATTGCATCCTGGGACTTTGAGGCCAGTGAGTGCACCACTAACTTTTTACACTTCACGCTGGCGAGTGAGGAAATGAGGGCGTATTCTAAGAAGCGAACCTCAAAACCTGAGCGATTACTTTGTTCAAGGGTAGTGAAATATTTTCTCCCATCGAACCCGAGCAACATTTCAAGCACCTTTAAAAAAAAAAAAAAAATTTAAAATTTTTTTTTTTTTTTTAAATATATATTTAATGTATCTTTTTCTTTTATATGTCAATGCTCAATGTTTCAAATGGGAATTCAATTTTTCATAGTAGTCATTGTATGGTAGTTTTATTGTTAATTATGTTGCTGCATAGGTTAGTGTTAAAAAGCAGGAACTTTACTTTTGAGCATTTAAACTTGTAACATTGTAACTTTTTTTGAAGTCCTTTATCAGCCTGTCTTTTTCTATAATGAAAGAAGAAGTTGCTGAAACAAGCCGAAACACAAGCAGGCTGTGTGAAAGTGTTCCTGCTGCCTTACCACTGACAGTACCGCAGCGCACACCGCCGCTCCGCCGAGCAAACCCGAACTCCGACGAACTGCCATGCCGAGACGCGTTAAAGCATCGGTTCGGATCCGGTTCAGTCCAGTTCAGGGACTCGTATGAATTATAATAATAAAATTACAAATCTGTCGCGAAGAAATGCAAACTTTCTCGTCGCCTTCTTCATTCTCGTCCACAGGAAACTTGTTTACGTGTGACTTGTCACTCTTCCGTATGACAGAAGAAGGTGGGGCAGAAAAGCTGCACCTGCTCTGCCATTGATGCCGGTGTCGACACACTGATTCGCTGAATCGATTCATTCTTTCATTTGAAGTAAATCGAATCGCGTCGGTTTGTCACATTTTGAACTTGTCCATGTCAACTGTTTTTTTTTTTTTTTTTAAACCCTTACATTCCCTGACTGAAATGTCAATGTTTCTCAGTCACATTATGACTTAAAAAAAAATAATAATAATAATAATAACAGTATTAAAATCAGAATCAGTATTTTGGTGAGCGAACACATCTACGTCAAATACTTCAAAAGAGGTGACGTCATATGTGACGACTCAATCCGCATGTCACTGAAATAAACCACTGATGTGGTCAAAAAAAGGTTTTGAGAATGACACAAATATTCATTTTCACAATGTTTGCTTCATCAGTAAATTTAAAAAAAATCTTTTTGTCAGATGTCACTTACAAGCGTTTCAGGGTCAAAGGCTTTTATTGACAATTACATAAAGTTTATGCAAAGAGACAACATTGCAGTGTTGAACCTTGTTTATTTTTCAAGTCGTCAGACCTCTCGCCCCGGCTCGCTGTCAGTCGAGTTCTGGGCCACATCCTGACTGATGGCGGCCTTCAGTATTCTAGAGAATACTAGAGTTTGGTATCTGTAGATGTCCACCTACATCTTAAGGATTGACCACAAGTTCTCAAAGGAATTAAGGTCTGGGGAGTTTCCCGGCCATGAACACAACATAAACAATTTTGATGTCACTTAGCTATCATTTTGCCTCATGGCGAGGTGCTCCATCATGCTGGAAAGGCATTGTTGATCCCCAAACCTGTTCTTGGATGGTTGGGAGAAGTTGCTCTCTGTCAATGTTTTTGTACTAATCTTTATTCATGGTTGCGTTCTTAGGCAAAATTATGAATGAGCACACTCCCTTCTGCTGAGAAGCGACCCAACACGTGAACGAAATGAATAGTCTCAGGATGCTTTATTGTACACTTTGCAGAATATCAGTCTGTCCTTGAAGGAAAAGGGAGGGTATGAAGGTGAGCGCTACCATCAGTCCTGTGTCATGTCAACAGTAAAGCATCCTGAGACCATTCTTATGTGTGGTTGCTTCTTGCAACATTATTGATGCTATCATGTGACCGTCAGAAGAGAGATATATATTTTTTTATGTTGAAGTCTCTACACATTTCTGTACATTGTGAATGATCACCTACTATTGAAGAACACAAGGAGTGGAAATGCATGGACTGGTCAACAGTTTTTTCTTTTCTCATCATAGTCTAGAATCACGCATAACCATCCCTTATGGGTAGCTGTGGAGCACAATTTTCTTAAACATCTCATTCTGAGAGCATGAAGTGGATGTAATAATGCGTGCAGTATATTTACAAAGATCACTGAGTCTGAGTGAGTGATTTTTTTTTCTTTTCTGTTGAATGAAATATAAAGATAAAGCTGCCATTTAAGACACTTCCTGCTGTTGTACAGGTCCAAAAAAATCAGTCACTTGAAACATTGCCAGTAAAATAAATGTAAAAAAAAAAATAGCATATTGAAACGCCAGCATATTCTTAGTATAATGTATCCTGAGGAAATTTACTGCATGCTCAGATGTCATGGACAAGAATCCATCTTGACTGACAAACCAGAGTGCATTGCTCAGCTTAAAATAGCATTGTGTGTTCTGCTTCAAGTAGCTTCAGGTGTTTTCATGCCTCTCTGAACTGAAACAGAGTGCGCTCAAGCATGGGAGAGGTTTCTGATGACGCTTCATAAGGGAAATTTATAAAGACACTGATTCATAAAAGGTTCAGTAGCCTTAGACTAAACAGCCAGTTTTTTACGTTGTTGCTTATTTTAGACAACAAAGCTGATTTGGTTTTTATATTAATCTTTGTGAATAATAGTGTTTTGATTTTGGTGGACTGGCAGTAAGATATGGCTTTACAAGACGTGTGTGATTTTATCGATTCCTCTCATGATCTTCAGTGCAACGCTTCATGCTTGTGGTCCAGTTCTCTGGAGAGTACCTTTCGCTTCGGTGGCTCCAAAACCAGATGGCTGCAGGAAATCGGAAATTCAAGTCCACTGGAATTTTATGTGCCGGTGCATGAATACCTAACTCGGAGCCCTATTCGCTTCGGTCAAGTCCAACCTTTCTTCGACAAATCACACAACTCCCCTATTCCATTGTCGGACTCGCCATCTGCTCCTCTCCCCTTTCCTCTGGGTCATGGCACTACCACACTGGGATTCATCTTCCAAGGTGGTGTGATTGCTGCAGCAGACTCACGATCCAGCTGTGCAGGCTTAGTGGCATGTCCAGCATCCCAAAAGATCATACCTGTCCACTCCCACCTGGTGGGGACCACGTCAGGTACCTCGGCTGACTGTGTCCTCTGGAAGCGCATCTTAGCAAGGGAGTTGAGGCTTTACCAGCTTCGAAACAGGCGGAGACTTTCGACAGGAGGTGCCGCCAAGCTGTTGTCCCACATGCTGCACCCTTTTAAAGGCACCGAGCTGTGTGTGGCTGCTACTTTGTGTGGATGGGATGGAGAGGAGAAGGAGATTATGCCATGTCCAAGTGAGAGACAGGCTAATCAAGGACCTAAGGCAAAAAGTGAAGCCAAGACTTCTGTAGAGAGCAGTGATAATGTAGCATCAATAATCAACAGAGAAACCAAAGAAATAGCCATCTCTACTTCAAAACATGCAGGTCCAGGCCTTGTTTATGTGTGCAGCGATGGTCTCCGTTTGAAGGGTGAGATCTTCTCGGTGGGTTCAGGTTCCCCCTATGCTTACTCGATCCTGGATCAGGGGTATCACTGGGGGATAAGTGTTGATGAAGCGATCTCAGTAGCCAGGGAAGCCGTGTACAGGGCCACGCACAGGGACGCGTACTCGGGCAACAACGTAGACCTGTACCACATCACTGCTAAAGGCTGGACACGGAGGAAGAGAGAGGACCTCAAAGAAGAATACTACAGAGAGAGGGAGATAGAGAGGAGAAGAGTGGAAGAGAGAAAGAAGGAGAGAGAGAGAGAGAGAGAGAGAGAGAGAGAGAGAGAGAGAGAGAGAGAGAAAGCCACCCAAGATGACCAAGCTGAGTTGAACCAGTAAAAAAGATAATGGTCTTCATTAACTTAAAAAAATAAAAAATAAATACAAATAAATAAATACATTTGAGCTATTGGTGAATGGGTATTATTATTATTATTATTATTATTATTATTTAATTGTTTGTGGTTGTGCCATACACAGGATATGAGTTTAATAAAAAAAAAAAGACCTTTTGTTTTTTTTTTTACATTTCAAATACTGTAATTTAAAAATGGTACTCAGCATTGAACATCAGGATAATCATTCTAATATCAGAAATTAAAGGGTGTGTTGTTCCATTTGTAATGTATATATAAACACCTTCATAAACACAGGAGAAACTCTAGTTTCTGTGGCAAAGCAAGTGGGAACTGGAAAAACAAAAAAGATGGGGACCAGTCCCCATCCCACCAATCAGGACAAAAGTGGTGTGTTAATGCATGTAAATCAATGGGAATGTCCAAAATGGTGGTGGTGTGATCCCTAGTCCATGTGTACATCCCAGGGGTGTGGATATTAAGTTAGTGTAGAACAAAGAAGTCAGGATAGGAATCAGAGGAACCAGATAAAACAAGAAAATGTCTCATCTTGCGATATTAAAGTGGACAGTGGACAGTGAACATATGGACAAGGCAAGGCTACCATACTTTCTACAAGAATTATAAAAATGTTTAGCATGACCACTGAAAGTAACTATTGGTAAAGTGGATCTAACACTGAGCTTTGTCATTAGGGTATGTCACAAATATTCTCTTAGGTAAAGCGCATACATTATGATGAAGAAGTCAAGTAGGTTTCAGGTTGCACACAGTCACTGAGATGCAAATCCATAAAGGCCGAGGAAAAGCAGCCTGTTTTGCATTCCTCTGAAAATGTTGGCAGAGAGACAGAAAGAGCGCGAGAGAGAGAGAGAGAGAGAGAGAGAGAGAGAGAGAGAGAGAGATCACATTAATACCCTGGTATTGCTTTTTTAATTTCATTAATCTCAGTCTATTATTTTTTTATATATAATTAATTTACATTAATCTTATATTATCAGAATCAATTTGACACAGGCAAATGTGACATCAGTGGCCCCAGAAATCTTTGGATTGTCATAATTGCCTGTGCAAATTACTGTATGCGTTGCAAATACACTGCAACACAGAACATAGTAAATTACATGAAAATAGTGTTTCTGTCTTTTCAGTTCCAGATGTTTGAATTTCCTTCAGGATGAATAAAGTATCTATCTATCTATCTATCTATCTATCTATACATCCATCCATCCATCCATCCATCTATCTATCTATCTTCCAACCTTTATTTATATTTTCTATTTGGCTACTACTGCGTCTAGGTTCACACTGCTGCTTATTCATACGCATTCCCATTATATTATCTAAAATGTGATGCATTATACAGTAGGGATATAGAACAATTATAAATCTATACAGTATACACATTCTAATTCCATGGTCTTTCCTGATTTATCTTTCTTTCAATTTTGTAAAACAATGCTCTGTCTGCTCTATACGCTTATGCTCTGTAAATCCTTCATAACAGCTCTAATCTGAGGTGCTCTTTGTTAATTGGTGATTTATGAGGCTAGTAACTCTAATGAACGTCATGAGAGCCAGTTTCATCATGGGGTTTTTGCAAATGCACTCGACACAATACAGTTCTTGTAATAATCTTTCCAGAACAGCTGACCTCTGTGTCTTAAAATAACAACTGACTGTTGTTGTTGTTGTTACTTTATTAACTAATTCCATATGAAATCTCCAGGATTGTTGTAGAATGTAGAAAATAAATCACTAAAAAAAAAAAAAACATTGAAATAGAAGCAGTGTCCAAAGTTTTTAACTGGTACTTTGTGTAAATAAACCACTTGATATCAGTAAAATATAATGTACTTAATTTTTTGAGACTTTTGCATTTCCATTTCTTGAATAGGTGAATTGCATATCATCTGTAGAGATTAGACTGAGCAGAAGTTTTAGGCCCTGGTCAGAAAACAGACTACCTGTACCTTCGCCACCAATGCAGGGTTTTTTTTCTTCTTCTTTCAATATTGTACTGTTACATACACAATCTGAGAACTTCTGGAGTTTTCTAGAAACTTCTACAACTCTACCAACAAGCCTTCAGATACAGTATGGTTTTGGGGTTTCTCTTAAAAGCTTTTTAAGCATATTCGGGACAATATGTATATTATTATTATTAGTAGTAGTATATATATAATAATAATAATAATTAAATGTATATATTTATTGGCATGGTTTCAAATGTGAGTGGTTAGATTTAAATGGCAAGGCCAGGCCATTGTTAAAGTATAGACAACATCTTTTTTTTTTTTTTACTATTTAGTGTTTCATAGCTTTAACATATTCCCAATTATGCATAAAAAACACTATGTGCAGTACATACGTTTTAAAAAAAAGTAATTCTTAATTAATTCGATGTTTTAATAGATTAACCCGCTTTAAAATAGCCTACGTTCTAATTCTTACCTAATCCGAAATCGCGCCACATTTTATGTATAGTGCACTAGATACGAATTGAAACCCATGATTTAACACACTTTGTAGGGTACCTAGTTAAGAAGCAGGCAGCCATTTGTAATTTACCCCGCCACGAATCGCGGCTTTGAAACTACCTTATCCCCTTTGAGATGTTTAAAAGCATACAACTCTATAGGCTTTAAAATGTTCAGTGCTTTTTTTTATTAATGTTAAATGAAGTATTGTAGCCATGCAGCTAGGCTAACATATATAATTTTTTTTATCTTTAATAGTTTATTCGGATGTTTAGGATCAGCACAGGAGTATGGTTATGCTAGTAATGTTAGTTGGCAAGTTTAGCTAGCAGCCTTGTATTAGACCAGGTTGAAAAACAAATAAAATGGACGACGATGATTAATGTAATGTAGGAATATCTAGTGAATCTGTCACAGCATATCGGAAAAAAAAACACTATTTGAAAGCGAGTTAAATGTAAAACAGCATTAGTAGATCTATACGGATGAGGTCTAAAAGGTAAATCTCCGGTGGTAGTGCTCGTGTTTACCAGGATGGCCGAGTGGTTAAGGCGTTGGACTTAAGATCCAATGGACATATGTCCGCGTGGGTTCGAACCCCACTCCTGGTAAAGCTTTAGTTTTTTCATTTTATTTCAAACATATTTATTTATTCGTCCTCTTTTATCGTAATCATTGCTAAATACAACACAACAGTAAGGAAATCAATAAGAATGAAAAGTATTAGCATTTTTTTTATGTACCTCACGTTTGCACACATACATTTATTTTGCATTCGCCCACTGCCCCCTGTCGGTCGGGTGACGCCATTACAGCTTAAAGTAGCATTGCATACAATTCAGATTGAAAATTCATAATCAGGTTACATTTTACACACTTACTTAGTAAAATAAACTAAAATTACAAATGTTTATGCTGGGATTATGTTATTCAAACAAATTGTGACTCAATTTATATGAGCGTGGTACAACATCCAATCAACATTCATACACTATAGGCAGTTTGGGAACACCAATTAGCCTAACTTGCATGTCTGTAGACTGTGGACAGGGAGAACCATGCACAAGGCAACATGTGATGAACACTAAGCCACCATCATACACAAACACACACACACACACACACACGGTTCGTCCGTGGAACTTGGAAGATTTAGAAATATCTTGGATCTTGGAATATATTTTTTCCGGGATCTCTAATAAACGTCTATTATGCTTCGGCCCGTAGTCTTGAATGTCATGACATAGTGTTTAGTCACATCAGAATTCTAGATGTCTTGTTAATGGCAAACACTTTCCCCTTCATTCAACAAGAAAAGATTATTGTTTGCATTGACGTGTATGTCCCTTTCATTTTTGGCACAATAGTGAGGTTTATTGTAAATGTCCGCTAGTTAACAGACATTTACAATAAACCTTTTCTAGGCTCCTTTCAAAACTCATTCAACCTACCTGTACCAGGTTCTTCCTTCTTTTCAACTCCAACTTATTATTTATTCTATGAGGTCTTCTGGATAAACCTTACTGGATATGATGTGGTACTGTCCAGTATTGTATTTGCACAGTTCTGGGTCGATGATCGGTCCATCCTGTCAGATTCGGTCTCAGTATCAGTGCCAGTAATATACCAGTCATGACACCAGTTGATCTGTCAAAACTGTATCTCACCAGTTCAAACAATATTTAAAAAAAAATTGCTTTGTGTTGGATTTGATCACAAAAAATGTATAAATGTAAAAAAACGCACAGTTGTTTAGGTTCTATCTTGCATTTCTTGTATCACCAGACTGTATTTATTTATGCGCTCATGCATGCAGTTGTTCGCTGCATGTATAATGAGCGTTGTGTTTGTACTAATCAAATTTCCTGAATGATGTGTGATTCTATTAAATTTGTGATAAAATTGCTATAGTAACACACCAAGCGGACGGAGGTGATAACCTGGCCAGGTGTTTGGAGTTTGTCCCTTTATTATCGATATCGTGATGTTCAGAATTCAATGTGTCAATGTGTGTGAGCAATAAACAACTGTTTGTCATCCACAGAGCCTGTCATGTTGTATATTTCCTTTGTCTTTTTTTTTATTGTATTGATGGTGCAGTCTGAGATTTCAGTATGTCCAGGTGAGAACTTAGAATAGAATTATTTAGAACTTAGAACTAGAATATCCTGATTTCTTTTCTAATGATTTTAGAGTAAAAAGTCCCAGGAAAGATCTTTTCAATTACCCTACAAAATTTGGGTGTGGTCAAGATGGTTAATACTTATGCAGGGCACTGCCGGTGAGACTGCCAGTGACACCCCATGCATGTTTATGTATACCATGGCAACATGGCAGGACCATCACAGGAGATCAAAGCCACAGGTCAAAAAATGAAAAGATGCAAAATCTGTCCATCTTGCAGCACTTTTACTCCTGAGCAGGAAACAGGAAGATGTCATTATGTTTATGAGCTGTTGCTATAGGAACCCTAAAAATTTTTCACGACTTATTTAGCCTTTATTTAGTCTTGGGTAAAGGAGCACATCTGGGGGACTCATGGACGTAGAGTATTATGGTGAACTGGTATGTTCCTGACCACTCAGGTTTGTTGATGGTGAAGTAATCGGTTGCTTTACATCCCAGTCTCATGTCTGTGTTTCCTTCTGGCTCTCACTTTTAGTTATGCTGTCATAGTAAGTTCTGCCGGACCCCCTGCTTGAACTCTGCACTAAATCTACATTCACCTTATACATTATGTGACTCTGACCATACATAACTGTTATGTCAATGTCTCTCTCCCTCTGTCAAGCTACACACACCACTCCTGAGCGGCCAGTGATCCAAACCCACTCGCCCTCTGGACGTGTCTGACTCGTTCTGGTTGGAGATCTCGTTGCGCATGTTTGATGTATCCCTTGTTACTAAGTATGTTATATGTGTGTTGTAAGAAACATTGCATTTAGAATTTAGAGCTTTCAGGTAATTAATTTATTCAAAATATATCTTTAAAAAAATCCAATAAAAAATGTAACCAGAAAAATCAACATCATAAACTTAAAAAAAAAAAAGTAAATTTATAGTAAATATACTTCATTTGTTGATACTGTTTTAAGACATTTCCCCCCCAAAATCAGTCAATGAATCAGTTATCCTGGTATGACCTTCTGTTCTTGTTATTGTATTGAATATTATATTATATTTATATAATATTAAATAAAAGGTTATATGATCAATAATTAATAACTATATTTTTATATATAATAATAATAATAATAATAATAATAATAATAATAATAATAATTTATTACATTCAACAAGTTTACATTTTTATTGTATTATGTATTATTTGTTACCATCTATTAAAAAAATTTTTTTACCCTTGTGCATTTATTATATAATTTTATAGGGTAAAGTTTGTAAAAAATAATAATACTTATTTAATTTACACTTGTATAAGACTTGTATAGCTTTTTGAAATTTCATTTCTGATTTAATTCAAGTTTAAAAACACTATATAGTAGATTATTATAACTAGAGAACAATCATTATCATAAATCATTATTCATTAATTTCTTGTTTTGTGTATTATATTGCACACAGTTAGATTTCTTTTAGTAGGAACTATTTATTTTCACATGTAGCCATGGTTTATCATATTTTGAATTCTCTGGAAAGTATTTTTATTAAAATTATAATTAATCTATAGCAAATATACAAGGTGTCAAGGTGACGTAGTGGATAGCATTGTTGCCTTGGACCTCCAGAGTGGAGGATTCGATTCCTGTCTCAGGGTCTGTGTGCATGTTCTCCCTGCGCTTGGTGGGTTTCATCCCTCAGTCAGGAGACATGCAGATGATCTTTATGTTTTTCGCTTTATTTCATTTTATTTTATGCTTGTTCAATTTACTATATAATTAAAATTATAATACATTTAATTAAAAAAAATTACTTGAAAAAATAGATAATACTAGACGTTTACAGCTTTTTGAGATCAGAAAAAATACTCTAGAAAGCACTACTATTATATTTATTGTTTATTGTTATAAACAAGAAATAATAAATCATAATTCATACATTTCAGTCTTTATATTATATTCCGCGCAATTTAATTTATTTTTAATTTATTTTCTCTCCTACTCTTGATTTAGCTCATTTGGAATGTTCTGGAACGTATTCTCATTCTCATTATTACTACTACTACTACTACGTGACCCTTCTGTCTCGCGTGCGCGCGCACGTTCCCTGTGGATGCGTGAGCGCGCTCTTCCGCTTTTCTTTTCTTTCTTTCTTTTTTTTTCTGGAGGAAGTTCCTGAATGGGGCGGCGCGCGCTCGGAGACGCGGAGGGGCGGGTGCGCGCGCTGGGAACAAAGTTCGGCACGCCGCCTCTCCCAGCTGCGCCGCGTTGTGTGTATGTGTGTGTGTGTGCGTGCGCGCGCGCGCGCCTTAATCACTCACTAGGAGAGGAAAAGCGCTAAAAGTTGCTCGGATCACCGGCGGCGGTGCGGACTGGAGGGGGGAAACGGAACCGGAGACACGGAGCTCGAGCTCGTCCTTGGATCCGCGCGCGCTTGCGGGTTTGGTTTTTTGATGTCCAGAACAACAAAGACGACAACAGCAACAACAACAAGAAAGAGAGCGAGAACACACACTAGTGGGAAAGAGAAAGAGTGCGCGGACATGGCCTCGCGTGCACGAGCCTAAATGTGCACGGGGTTTATTTCCACCCAGAGTCTCTGAGACTTCAGACTCAACTTCCAGAGACACTGCAGAGGTAAGAGGGAACGTTTTTATCCCCCCCCCTCATGACGTCATCTGTTTTAGTTAAAGCTTTACTCTTTAGGAATTAATTGTTCTTAATTAGACCTAATTAATGCATTCAGTCCAACAGTTCTGCTCTTTTTCCTTTTCCTCAAGCCATTGAGTTCAATCTCTATTGATTTATTTTGTTACCCCAATGACCTCCATTGAGCGGCTCTTGTGTGTACAGTAAGGCAGGTGAGTTCGTAAGGAACTGCGATGCCCTTAGAAGGAACTCTTTAGGGGGTTTGGATTCTTCTTAAAACCTTGTTCGTATATATATATATATATATATATAGTCATCAGGGTTGTGTTTTCACAAGTTCAGGAGCCAAACTCTTTGGCCCCGGTCAGTATCCTCATCCAAGCATTATACGAGGGCGAGTCAGGAATGTATCCACACTTATACGGGTATATTAAAACTTGTAAGCTGCACTGTCTCATCAGCGCTTTCCGTTCAAGACTGCAGGAGTGAACGCGTTCCATCGGTTCATTTGTAACCGCGGTGCGAGCAAATATGGACACCCCACTTGCGACTTGCACAGAAGAAGAGCACCGTGCAGGAGATCTTTTTTGTTGTCGTTGTTATGTTGGGGTCCGAGTGGACGAAACAACTCATGAAAGAACATAAGCAGAAGTGTTTGGATGTCGGCAAACAAAATGTGGATACTGTGTAAGTAAGGTGAAAGTTTCTCAAAGGCAATCATTACTGGTGACTTGACACAAAATCGTCGCTACGAGTCCGAGAGTAAACGTCAAGAGTACGGAACGGAAACGTCCTCAATCGACGACCGAGAGCAAGTTCAGAAGTCAACAATCGGCTGGAAAGTTCATCAGCGCTTACAATTTTCCAGGATTCTCAAGGACCAGAAGTATTGGAACACCATAGGGAATAAGGTTCAACAGACGACAGCGCTCGTTCCAGTGAGACGCTCAATCAAGAGCTGAAGCCTAAACGTCCGATTAAACGCGCAGGACTGCTACCCGAGGGGGCTGTGATCTCACATGACGATGCACGTCCGCATTCACTGTCGACTTTATTTTGAGGTGTTAAAGCATCCTCCCTAATGCCCTGATCTCGTTCCATCAGCCTGTCACGAGGACGAAGATTCTCTTCTGATGAAGAAGTGAAGACAGCAATGCGTGCATGGCTCACAGCTCGGCCTAAAACATTTTTTATCGAGGGAATACGGATGCTTCCGGACAGACGGGTAAAGTGTATTGAAAAGCAAGGAAATTATATCGAATTATTATGTATAGGTCTTTTCTAAAAATGTATTAAAATAAATTCTAAAGCAAGAATGCAGGTCACATTTTTCACTCATTCTTGTACCTTTTTGTTTTGTTCATGAAATAAAGCTTTTCTGACACAATCAGGGAGTTTCGTTACAATGATTAAAGATTGGGTTATTATTTATAATGACACTAGGTAATGCCAATTCACTGAACTGGGTAAGCGTCCCAGTAAAAACAAAGCATGATGCTTTAACTTAATGCTCTAATGAAATGTGTATATTTTTATGCTTAGTACAATAAATAGGTCATTTTTAATGTCCTTTTCATACTGAGAAGACCCTTTAGAGCAAGTGTGTATAGAACAGTTTGTTGAAATAATAGATTTTGAAGACCTTCACCCGTAATAAGATTTTAGACAGGGATTGAATTTCATGGAACAACGCGGTGTAATGGTTTTACGCTCTAGTTAGCCTGGTTTATATCCTAATCACGTGTAAATCATCAAGCTTTCAGGATAAATGTTTGGAAGATACACGCCCGGGCCAAAAATAAAGAAGAAGTAAAAAAAGAGGTTGTACCCTTTAAGATTTCTTTGACCGACCTTTAGCTTTGATTACGGTGCACCATTTACTGTATGGAAATGATTCCTCCTGCTCCCAGAACCTCACTTTCACAGTTTGCATTCTGTAATATGGTGCGTGCTATCAGGGAGGAAAAACTCCATAGATGTCATAATCTGGTGATTCAGTACATTTCAGGTGGTCAGCTGACTTCATTTTATTGCCATATAACGTTGCTGAGTCTCGACCTGAGCGCCAGATGCAATCCCAGATCATAACACTGTCTCCAGAGGCTTGTACAGTGGACACTATGCGCGATCGCTTCATGCGCTTCCCTTCTTTCCCTGACACGCCCATCGCTCTGGAATAGGCTCAATCTGGAGCCATCAGGTCACGTGACCCTTTTCCATCGCTCCAAAGTCCAATCTTCGTCCTCCCTAGCAAATTCAAAGTCTCATGAACAAGTGGGTTTCTTATGAGTTCTCATCACGTTGTGTGTTTATGGAAATGCTCTTACTTTCACTATTAAACATAGTAGTCTCTGTTTTTTTTGCTGTTGATTTTTCACCAGGCGACTTCACTAAGGTTTCTTCTAAAAAGTTGACGTTTCAGCACTATCCTTCCAGGATTTGATAATGCATTGAACGGTTCTTAACCCAGTTCCACGATTTTCAAATCCACATAATTGTTTGTGGTACATGATGAAGACCAATAATTTGGCCCTTCTGAAACGGTGATCTTTTTTTATTTGGATAAAACGCCACTTGAGCTTGATTTAAACAACATTGTCGTAATTACTACATATTATCATGAACCCCAAACTGGGAGCATGCTAATGATGCTAATAATAATAATAATTAGTTTGCTAATATGAGCTAAAACAGACAGTCATGCAACGGATTTTATCGCAAACTATTCAACCATAGTTAAATTGTAGTTTGGAATGTTTTCTTAATGAGGGTCGATGAGGACTAGCCCAGCTAATCACACCTTTTTTATTTTTGTCCCCCTGACCAACACGCTGTGTCCTGCAGTAATCACGGCCTCTAAACTCGTACGCACAAGCTAGATGGTGTGATTGTGTCAAGCTTCTCTCGTCCGAGTAGCTAAAGTTATGATAATGTGGCGGACAATTGTAAATTGTTGAATTTAAGGTGCCGGCACGGTGGTGTAGTGGTTGCCTTGCACCGCCAGGGTCCGCGTTCGATCCCCGGCCAGGCTTGATTCCCGTCTCTGTGTGCATGGAGTTTGCATGTTCTCCCCGTGCTTGTTGGGTTTCCTCCGGGTACAATTGACTTTTATTGCTAATAATAACAGTTTGCTGATCGTCTTGTAGGTTCGAAACTAACAAAAATACTCATGGAGTAAATCGCTTAACACCGGAGAGGTCTACACACGTTTTGAAGACTTGTGACAAACAAAAAGGTGTATGGGTGTGTGTGTGTGTGTGTGTGTGTGTGTGTGTGTGATGTAATATTTAATGGGTTCATCAGTGTTGCCTGGGGCTGCCCCATTACTCCACTGATCCCTTCTTCAAAATGCAGTTCACCTACATGCCGCTGAGGAAACTGCCGTAGTTGGTGCTAAAACCTCCTGCGACGGATTTAAACTTAGACGTTTGCGTCACTTCTTCAGACCTGCATGCCGATCTGGTTAGGTTTTGACACCCCATCGACGATTATCCTTTCTTGGGAAAGATCCAGCGTTGCTCTACGTTCTTGCTATCAAAACTCGCCATCCCTTTTCAAACATGTTCAGATTAGATGTTTGGAGCCTGGATGCTTTGATCAGACTGACTGGTTAACGTCTAGAAACGTTTTAAAGGTCGATCTAAACGGGTTTAAAGGTCAAAATGCAGAGTTTATAGTTTTTTTTGCAACGTGAGAGTTTGTTCTTAACCTGACGTTCTGTTAGGTACGTACCGATGATCGGTTATACGGGATATTGTGATATATTGAGGAGGAATGTTCTTGGTATTGGTAGAGATATCGAGGGGTTTTATAGCCTGATAGACTAAAAGTGGTATTGCTGTGTTAATTGATCACTCAAAAGTAAACAAGTTGGTAAAAATTGAAGGCAAATTTCCATGTAAAACAGTAACTTTGGACGTTCTTGTATACAAAGGAAAAAGTCCTTGTTTTTCCTGAAAAAGATAATTAGATAAAGATAGTTTAATGTGCACCACCTGTAGGGTTATAGAGGAACTGCAACATTTTACCTTTTAACATACAGTTCAGTGGAACCTTGGATTGCGAGCAGAATTTTCCCATAAGAAATAATGGAAACTCAAATTATTCCAAATTATCATTCCACAGCCCAAAAAAATAAATATAAAGTACAAATAAAATAAATTAACTTTACTTTTGAAAAAAATATTTCTGTTTGTGCGCGCAGGCATGTATGTGTGTGTGTGTGTAGCTAAAGTAAGAGGAGAGGAGGAATGAGCCCCTCCTTCTCCCTCTTCTTGTCTTACACAGAACCCTTCTTCCTCTCTTATTTGAGTTACACACACACACACACACACACTAACGTAAACACTGTTCTATCTCTGACACTCGAGTGAGCGCACACTAACGGAATCACTGCTGTAAAGTAAAAATAAAACAAATTAACCTGCACTTTACCTTTGAAAAGAATCGCGACAGACCAGTGTTTCTGTTAAAGAGACAGAGTGTGTGCGTGAAGGCGAGAGGACGGGGGGGAAGGGGTACACTGTCCAATGAACAGTAAACAGTAACAATAAACAGTACAGGCGTGCTGTACACACCCGTACAAACACAAAATAAAAGATGTTTTACGCACACACGTGGTCACAGTAAACAGTACACGCGTGCTCGGATGTTGATTTATACCGGTGAGAGACGAGCACTAAGACCCAGCAGCGGAGACGATTACCCACAATTCCGCAGCGCAAGAGAGAGAAAAACCATTCGCGCAGTTGTGATCACGTGACCCTCGATGTCTAAACATGAAGCGCGTGTGCGATACATGATGCTGTATATTGGTAAACCAAGACTTGCTTGTTTTTCAAGTCAAAATTTATTAAAAATCTTTGCTCGTGCGTCTTGTGGAACATTCGCAGACCGTGTTACTCGCAATCCGAGGTTCCACTGTATATGAAAAAAATTATATATTGAGTTTGGGGTCAGTGTGGCGAAATATTTATTGCAGCGCAAATTAATCATGATACGCAATCTCTGTGAACTAGCACACAAATGTGCAGCATTACTTAGCCAAAAATTTGAGTTTTATTCTTTTTAACAGTGTGTTCTTCTAACCACGGATCGTGCTTGCAACATAGGTATTTATTTATTTATTTATTTATTTATTTTTTGCACTGGTGCTCCTGTGCCAGAAGAATGCAGCCTGCTGGTAGTGAGATTTAGGTCGGGTCTGGAGGAAAGGCGGCGGGTTTCAAACTTCTTGCACAGACAGAATTACTACAACAAGAAACTCTGGTAATCGGATCGTAACAGACGGAAATGCACTATATCTACCTGTATACAATGACGGTCTTGCAAAACCCGAGGTGTCAGCTAACACCGTTCAGCTTTGATGCTTTGCTGTTACAAAACGATTGTTTCATGACTGTTTTTTAACTGCATTCCTTTGCTTTGTGTGTAAACGAGTCTAAATCTGCCACACCTCCACGGTGTGGTCTTTTGACAGTCGGACCGGTGATCCTTCCGACTGAGGCTACAGGGACAGGATTTTCCTGTTAAAAACTATTTGAAAAGCTATGGTTAAACACGCCAGCCCCCCAAACCCCGTGTAAACTCATGTCGAACATTTAAAGCTGCATTAAAAATGCTTGTTCTAGTCAAGGTGAAGGGCAGTGGTAGAATAATTATTATTCTAAGGCACGCCTTCCTTGTTGGTGCATGTTGTAGATGTCTTCTAAGTTTTCATTTTTTAAAGATTAGTTTCCGATACCAGCACACCCCGTATAATGTGTTATACCAGTACTGGAGTCAGCCTTGATGAGACCACTGATAAGTTGCGGTTTTAAGGAAACCCTTTAAACATAACAAGGTCACACATGAAAACGTTGTGTCCGTAACAATCCAGAGTACCAGCATTTTAATATACAATGGTGGGCAATAGTACTTGTTTGTTGTGTAGCAATTTTATTGTATGAAATAACTAATAATCATTATTGTTTAAATTGTCCTTATTTAAACATTTTAAGTGTCATTAAAGTATTACATTTCAGTTTGTCTCAATTTTTTGCCGCGGCAGTTAGAATATATCTAGAGCACACTATTCGTATATCTGTTAGGCTTTTTGTAATTTTTAAAAATGAAATTATGATAGGAAAAAGTATAAAATCAAGCAGTTTTATTAATTATAATTTCAGGCATCTGTGTACAGGCATTTACATTACATTATGTGCCAAGTATACGTGGGATTGTTCCACTTCAGCATGAAAAGTAGAATTAATAAACTTAAAATTGTATTTTTTGTTGAATTTGTTTCAATACACATGGTACAAAATAAGCTTTTCCAAAATAGCAAAGTTCATGTACCTTCATAGAGGCTGCAAGTGGCCGAGGAGATTGTGTAAAGACAGGCCAAACTAGTTTTTCTTCAGAAGGAATTGGCTGTTTCTAAGTTACAAGTCCAAAAATGATGATTGACGGCCTGCGACTGGCTTCTTCATCGTTATCCCAGGAGATGACCAGGCCATGGCTGCAGAAGCTTCGTGGTTAGCACTGTCGCCTTGCACTGCCAGGTCCTGGGTTTGATTCCCGCGTTGGGTCTGTGGTCATGGAGTATGCTTGTTCTCCCCGTTGTTGGTGGGTTTCCTCCCACAGACAATCTAGGAAGATGATCGACTGAATGACTAAACAAACCCATCAAACTGAAGCAGATTTTAAAGGCTAAAAAAATAAAAAGCGAAATAAAAGCCACTAAGTAATTACGTGATTCCTAATCCGAATTCGGTAATTCCGATTATTCGTTTGAACAATCATGAGATTATAAGAAGAATAGTTGCACACCCCTGTGCTGGGCTTTAACTTTGAGGGATGAAGAATCTCCTGAATTGTAAACTGAATAAATAAATCTGTGTAAATGATTTGTTTTTTAGGAGTCACAGTGGAAAGTGAGCGCTCCCTCTCCGGCCGGTCAACATGGCGACCTCGGCTTCACAGGTGGACGCAGCTGAGGGCGGAGCAAACAACGAGTTTAGTGACATAATCAAGTGCCGCTCAGGTAGGTCACCTTGTGGGGTTGCAGAAGTTTTATATACAAGTTTTTTTTGTGGGTAACTGGTGATGGGAGAGCTGTCAGGTGGCGGCTCTACATCTGCACGTGAGGCCTTGGTATTCATAAGCAAGTTGTATTCAACAGCAAGGGAAATGAGAGAGAGAGAGAGAGAGAGAGAGAGAGAGAAACGGAGGGAGTGAATCAGAGTGTGTCTATCAGTTGAAATGTAATATTGTCACAATCATGGTTGCTAGGATTTCATAAGGCAGCGTAACATGAAGGTATTGGCTGGAGTTCAAGCCAACGTGGCGCATATCATTTTGCTTTTCAGCAAAGCTCTCTTTTCAGCAGTTTATTGGTTTATCCCTGGGCGAGAATGAAAGTGAAAATGAGGAATCCATGTACAAATGTTCCGTAATAACCTTGCACGATCAGCAGTGACCATGGTATGTTCTGGTTCAAGGTTGGACTATTTTTTTTAAAGTAACAGAACGTGCAGTTAAACCAGAAGCGAATGATTTTTCACCTCAAAGTGTCAGGCGAGTGGACTTCATAGCCTCTGTGAATGTATAAAGAAGAAGGAGAATGGATAAAAACAAACTTATCAATCTCAGGCTTGTTGAGGAGAAAACTTTATGTATGAGATGTATGCAGTTAGATGCTAAAGTTAATATAAAATGAGCACAGCTGTTTGTTAGCGAACATAAATTGTAGGACGCTTCATTCAGGTTTTGGTCGTAGACTTATTATTTTCTTTTTAAAAAGATGGACAATGTTAAGCTTCCTTTACAGTTTCTCTATATATTTCGAATCTGAATTTGCAAAGAGCAGATCAAATTGCTTGTTGTATCAAACAAGTTTAAGTTGCATTTCCCTGTAACATACATCTTATCAGCTTTTAATAAGGCAAAAAAGGCAAAGGTTTAAGACGTTCCCACAGGGGTAAATGCAACTAAAAAAGTAAATGATTAAACATTGTTTGTAGTATGAGAGGAATTAAAAAAATAAATCATCACTGGGGTGATCATAGTGACTCCACTTAACGTTGTATCACATCATCCTGTCGTGGAATGTTTTTATTATAACGGCATGTGCATAAGGGGTTTTATTCCTTCCGCTATTCTAATATATTAATAACAGCAGAAGGAGGAAGTGTGTTGGGATTTTACCACAAAATTTGCATTGCACATGTAACATGTCTCTTCTTCAAATGCGTTGATGTGATTGATGATAAATAGATAGAATCCAGAGTTCACTTACTATTTCATCTTTATTTGAATCGTTAATTCTAAAGGATGCTCACTCCCTCACTCATCATTTATACCGCTTAATCCAGTATTCAGGGTCGCGGGGGGCCCATTAGGCTTAGGGCACAAGGCGGGGTTCCCTATACAGGATGCCAATCCATCGCAGGACATTATCAATTAGCAATTAGGGAACGCCGATTAGCCTAATTTGCATGTCTTTGGAAGGAAACCGGAGTACCCGGAGGAAATCCACCAAGAACGGGGAGAACATGCAAACAAACTCCATGCACACAGAGACGGGAATCGAACCCAGACCCTGGAGGTGCAAGGCGATAGTGCTAACCACTACACCACCGTGCCACCCTTAAGGATGCTATAAGAGCTAAACTAAAAATAAAAGTCAGATATGTTATGTACAAATAAATTTACTGTAAGCCATTCATAACAACAAAGGATATGTTAATAATTTGAGCGGTGAAGCTTAAGCAGAAATGGATTTAATTCTGTTTTGTGGCATTACTATTTTTCAAGTTAATTCAATAGCACTAATGTTTATTTGCCAAAAGCATCAATATTTCTTACAGGTTTTAACTGCTTGAATGAACTAATAAGCACTGAAATGCTGTGTGACTTGTATATTTTTTTAAAGGCTACGTTCACATTACGAGTCAAATTGTTCAATGAATTTTTTGGTCAGATCAGATTTAAATGTCATGACGATTCACTTTAATAATTACAAGTGACTTTTATCTGACTGACATGTCTTTGCTCGCACCATCTGGGTTAAAACACATTTTATTTCTGCGACTGCTCATTCATTTCAAGCAATGAATGCGATTTTAGCAAAAACATGTCTGGAATTTTGCTCTGGAGGATGGCAAGCTGTTAGTTGGCTGTGTTTGTTGAGGCCTAGAAGTAGGAAGTAAGTAAGCCAGACGCCTCAACGCTGTTTTAGCTGCTGTTTCTAGCACTGCTATGGAATCCCCACACTGCTGGTTCTGACCGATGACATCAGCAAGCGCCCTACGCATGCATTGAGGCAAAAAACTTGTGTGAATTCTGATTTGTTCTGATTTCCGTTCTTATTAAAGTCCTATGACCACCTATGGGATATGTATTTGATCTAGGATCACATACGAAAAGCATAAGGTTTGATAATGTCTGTAAACTCAGTAAAGTAGAAGAACAAGTGATAACTTGTAGGAAGAAAGCTGTTTGCGTTCATTTGTTTGTGCATTTTGTTCGAAAAACTGTGTTGTGGATTTTATTTTATCAATTTGACCATTTTTGAGAACTTTACATTTGAAAATGTACCTAAATCGTTCCCAAAGTGTGACTTGAGAACTGACCCATTGTTTCAATTAATTGAATCAATCAACAAAAGGTCGCTTAAATTGCATAATCGATTAAATCACACAGCTCCGTTAATAATAAACATGCAACTTTTATTTTGAATTGCATTTTTTTCTCCCCCCTAATATTGTGAACTGTTGTAAAATGCTAGGTGCTTATGAAAGAATTTTCAATATCTAAATTCAATTGAGAAGCTGGAACATAAAAACCAATGGAGTGAAAAGGAAAAAAATGGACGAGGAGCTAAAGGAAAAGGAGTACGGTCCCACGTCCTGTCTTCAGTACGATATGAGCTGCAGTGCACTTTTGGTGCGTGCTGTAGCTGACCAGGATCTGCAGCAGAGCGGGATGATTTGCAGTAGTGTTTTCAGGCTGAGGCCCGTCTTAGGGGACGTTTATTCTCTGTCGCCGTGTGGGCCGGGAATGCCTCAGCCTTCCCCGGGCTGGAATTCCTCTGCGGATCTGGATTTATGATGCGTTTCTCCACCACAATGGCTTTATTTTATTTAATTTTTTTTGCCAGGGTTCTGGTTGCCGGGTAACGGTCAAAAGTAAAGTTGTGTGTATATGTGTGTATATGTGTGTGTGTGTATGTGTGTGTGTCTGATGATTCAGCTGCTTAAGCAGAACAACTGTTTCAATTTCTAGCCTAAGAAACGGACTCTGATCCTGTTTTCTTTCCCACAGTAATAGTACCAATGCTGCCATTCACAGTAGTTTAAGAGCTGATTTGTTACCTGATGAGTTTCCTTTTGCGTTTTATTTATTTCATTTTAACATTTGAACAAACCAAGTCAAATACCATGCAGCCATAAACACTTATACACCACATTAGAATTAATAACCAGTGTGGCACTCCTCTGAGGAAAGTGTCTAATTAGCGTTAGCAATTTTTTAAACGATTTTAACAATTGTCTTTTCCTCAGAACACTCACTCATAGCTTACTTTCACTACTTTTTGATTGTTATTGTAAATTATAGCGTTTTAGCCGCTTAAGCATTACTTGAGTCACCGCTAATATGACTGGTTGTGCTAAATGCTATATAAAATGGCAACTTTCGGAATTTTATAGAATTTCTTTTGTTGTCAAAATCTTATCAATATGTTGGATTGCATTTTCATTTAGCATGCGATGCTAAAGATTTACTTTACTGTAATTTTTGCCTTTTTATTTTAGTATTTTTTTAATACCTGAGGTAAATGTTGATGTTTTCACTAATTTTGTGCTGTTTTTGTGAAGTCTAAGTTATTAAGATATCTGAGGTAAATGTAAATTATTCTGATAACATTCCCACAGTCACTGCACATTTAAAGACTTAATAGCATTGTGCTAAGTGTGTTATAGGGTAAATGTGTTATTATCAAGGAATTTATTAGAAATTTATTAACATATTTGTGGTAAATGTTGAGATAACAGATTGTTTTGTTATATTTTCATGCCAACTGGGTATTTAGGTGTACCTTTTTTACAGCTTTAATAAATATAATTATAACTACAGTACAGTCTAATTGTAGCTGTTTAGAGGCTTGTCTGAGGTAAAAGTTGGTGTTTCTGTTTGCTTAGTCTTATTTTCATGGTCACTCTGCATTTGTGCTTCCTGTAACTATAGTATAGTTTAGTGTTTCGGTTTTTTCATCTATTTGCTAGTTGGCTAAACTTAGATATTAGCTAGCTTGTGCTAAGTGTCCTCATTTCCCCGTTGCCTAACAACATTGGCCTGAACAGTTAAATTGTGAGCATATGATCATATGGTTGACCATTTGTCATCTTGTTGTGTGTGTGTGTGTGTTTTATTCATCTGTTAAAGGGTGTGTTGGCCTGTGGATGTGTGACGAAAGCAATGAAAGACCGTGCGCTTGTATTTGCAGCTGTGTCGCGCGTGTGTGTGTGTGTGTGTGTGTGTGTGTGTGTGCAGTGAAAGTGGTCGTTAGCCATTAATGCCTGGGTTTTTTCCCCAACATTAGGGAAACTAGAGGAAAAAGGAGTGGAGTTATTTTTCGCAGCTGTGTGTGTGTTAATGAGATACTTTTCTGATGCCTTTAGAGGAAGTAGACCATCCAATATTTTAACACCTCACCACTCACTTTTAACACATACACACAACTCTCTCTCTCTCTCGTCCTCCCTCCCCTACTCTTTCCTCACATTTAAAACCCCAGGCAATCATGACAGGAAGTTTCTCCACTCAGCTTCCACTTCTACTTCCTCTCGCTCTTCCTGTAATTGTGGCCATGCAATCCAGTCATAACAAACCCTTGGCCTCTTCATTTTGAATGAAGCTGTAATCACCTTCAGGAAATTATCTATAATGCTTGTATAGTGAAGGGCTTAATAAGGGGTGTGTTGAACTCGACAGCCATAAATCACATTTGCACAGTTTTCTTTTTTTCCCCAAATGGTGCTGATTAGCCATGACATGTTCTGTGCTTGAAGTTATGGACTGATGACTAATCGCACTAACCAGACGGAGATAATTATAGCTACCAGAGGATGCATCATTCTTTAAGAGCTTGTAAAGGGTGGATTTTGTACAGTGCCATGAAAAAGTAGTTTCTTTGCACATTTGTTCCCCTAAATGATTGCGATCAAACAAATTTTTATATTGCACAAAGATAACCAGAGTAACTACAAAATGCAGTTTTTAAATGATTATTTCATTTTTTTAAGGGAAAAAAGTTGTCAATCTGTAAAAAAAAAAAAAAAAAGTAATTGCCCCCTTACTAAATCATGAATGAACTGTAGCTGGGTTTGGAGCTGGGTTAAATTTCAATTGTCACACCTAGATCTGACTACTGCCAGACCTGTTGAATCAAGAAATCTGTATTTAGTAAATCTGTAAAATCATATATAATCATAATAACAATGTAATTGTAGCTGTTTGGAGGCTTGTCTGAGGAAAATGTTGGTGTTTCTGTTTGTTTAGTCATATTTTCATGGCCACCCTGCATTTCCATTTCTCTATTTTAAAGTTATAATCCGTCTACAGCTATACAAGCTAATGTGCTTCCTTTAACTATGGTATAGTTTAGTACTTTACTTTTTAAGACGTACTAGCGTATCTAAGCATCTAAATAAACGAAAAAGTAATTACCCCCCCCCCCCCTACTAAATCATAAACTAAATGTGATTTTGAAAAGCTGAGGTACATTTTACTTGCGACACCCAGGCCTGGTTACTACTATGCTAAATGCTAAATTGTCTATAAGGGGAGGGGGAAAATACTTCTTCACAGCACTGTAATTGGTTGCATAAGGCTTCGGGACACACTGTTTAGGGAAAATCATTTTTGCCAGTTACTTGGTTGTTGATTATTTTCCTATAACATTTTCAATTATTAAAACTTTTTCAAACCTGCCTTAGAAAAGAAGCTTGAGACGCCACACCTGCCTTAGCTAATGCAATGCATTCAGGACCATCCTTTAGGGTATTTGTGTAAGTTGTGCATTAGCCAAATTACCGCTTAATCAAACATACGCACATCAAAGCATATCATTTGTATGTTAGGATCGTTTATTGATGATCGAATGTGAGGATATTGGGTAATATAGTCTCTATATGCCAGTATTAATTTGACTGGCTACTTTGCCAGGGCGCAGTGGAAAAATAATCCAGGCCAAGCCTATGGTCTCTACTGGAACAAACACACACACACACACACACACACACACACACACACACACACACACACACACACACACACACACACACACTCGTGCTCAGATGAAGAAGAGGTAGCTCTAGCCAAGTTTTACATAAGCAGAGCAACAGGCCCATTAAAGAAGTGCGCTGGCGTCTGCATGGCTTTGTGTGGCGTTTTAAAGAACGCTTCACCAAAAGGCTCGGTGTCAACACCTTTATCATCCCTCCCCCACTCTACCTGTCTGACCTCCTGCCGAGCATTCTGGGAAAGGGCCGAGAGGTCACACAGGTTTCTGAGAATGCTGTTAACACAGTGTGACAGCTTAGCCAGAGCTCCTTTTGTTTACGTGAAAACGGAGACTGTGTGTCTGTGTGTGTGTGTGTGTTCCTGTGTTACGTGAAACCTTGAAATATAAAATGGTGGCACACATAAAGGACTTACATTCAGGGTGATTTAGTTACACATGTATCTAAACACCCACCCACACACACACACACACACACACACACAGTCTTGGTCACATTTTTTTTTTGTCTGTGCAGGTATCAAATATTTACACACACACACACACACACACACACACACACACACACACACACACACACACACTCTTTCAGATAAATTTTTAAATGGGTCCCCAGTTTGTATCAAAAAACATGTGAGGTCTCATAAGCATTTTCTGTTTTTCTTATTTTATCTTATTGTCTGGGGCTTAAACAAGCCAAATATATATTCCCCCTATTGTGACCTCATATAGGAAGATGAGCTTGTTGCTCAATTCTGCTGTTCTTTGAAGGGGCGTGGCTCAAGCGGAGCTTATTTACATAGACACTGAAACAGCGCTTTTGGGGCATGAATGAAATAAAGGGAGTTTAAGGAAAATATATATATTATCTGAGGGTAATGGTAAAACACGGGACCTTTGTTACATCAATGGAAGATCCTCACAAAGTGTGTGTGTGCAGATTTTTAAACTTGTTTCCAAGGTTCAAATTGTGTTAGCGGTAACTTTTCTGTTGTAAGTAAGTAAAGTTTTTCCACGGAAACTAAACAACTAAAAAGTTCAGTATAAAACAAAGGCTTGTGTAGCTGCGTACTTACAGTGCGTAGGTTTTGTTTTTATCTGGCAGCTCTGTGTCATCACCCCAGTGCTGTGTTCTTACCACGGTGTTGACACAGGACTCATCGAGTCACAAACATGTCGCTTCAGGATCACGATAAAGCACGAGCAAGCTAAAAGATGTGGCCATGAGATATTGGTGTGCGCAATAAAGTTTTAGTTCTTCTCCTAAACAAATAGGACAAAAGTTCTTTTGAGTACAGTCACATGGTGTGACTCTATGACCAGTATGAAGTGCTTTCTGAAGACGGATGAGTAAATATGGAACATCATCATATCGCTGTTAGTCTGCTGTGTATGCAGTTTGGGTGTTGTATGAACACACAGCGGCATGCTGTTTTAGGATAATAATCAATAGCGATGTAGTGTGATGCAGCACGGGACAAGATTAGCAAATTTAGTTTTAAATCTAGATGGGGGGGTTCGGTTACGTATCATGTAAGCGATTCGGTTACGTATATCATTCGTGTATCGCCACACTGACTCCGAATTCGTTTAAAAAAAAAAAACACATATTATTTTATATATTTTTACTTTTGAAGTGGTAATGTGGTGCAGTTAATAATCCTGCTGGTGTTTCACAGTACTCTAAATTGTTCACACACTACAGCATATTTTGTGGTAGGAGCAAATTATTTTTATTATGGTTTGCTTAAAATTGTAACAAAATCAAAAAATAATATTTTATAAAACCATGATTCTAATAGAATTGCAATACAAATTGAATCAGCATCTTGGTATCGCGATGCGCATCAGGAGGTCCGTGGTGATAATTTTTTATGTCGTGGAACGCCCCCAGAACACGCTAAAAGCTTTTTGTTTGTATTATGTTAGCAATGAACAGATGAGATTAACAATGAAACAGCAAACAAATAAACAAAACAAAACAAAAAAAGATTGTTGAGGTACTGATTAAATGTATTTCGCAGACTTTCCTGTTGGGTAAAAAAAAAAAATGCTGAGTAATGCGGAGAGAGAATTTAACAATGGTGGTACGCGGTGTTTAAGCTACGTTCTGCGTATATAAAGGTTGCTTATGATCAAGCTAATAATAGCTTTGGCTATAGTTGGCACAGTGCTGTTTTTTTTTGTCAATCTTCAGTAGCCAGTTTAAGAAATCTTCAGGTTCTGTGGAGGGTGGTGGGTTTTTTTTTCTCGTTTTTTTTATTTCTCATATGTCTCGGGTCACATTTTGCTGAGATTCATTGAGTTTCGGGTCCCATTCTTTACGATTTCTCCACCAGCCTACGGATCCACCGGTTGGCTCGGCCTCTAAAAGGCCTGTGCTGTTAGAGATACACTATGTGTGCGAGTTCTTTCTTTTCCTTGCTGTTGGCCATGAGTGTGTATATATGTGTGTGTGTGTGGAATTTGTGGTTTGGAGTGCAGAATGAAGTTTCAGAGGGACATAGTGTGAAAGTCTGGAAAGAAGTCTACATTGTGGAGAAAGAAAAGAAGCTCTAAACACTAAACTGTTCCTCAGTCGTGCTTCGTAGATGTTGGTATCTTGTGTTTGTTAAATGTTAAATGAGTCAAATGTGAAGATGCTAGCATTAGTTTCCAAGCTATTAATATTTGCTACATTAAAAAAAAAAAAATCAGCAATCAAGAGTATCGCGAATGCACCAACACAATACAAGATCAAGTGTGTGTATTTAATGTTTTTAGGTTTTTGTGAATGAAGACACTGACACAGAAATGAGTGTTGTAAGCTCACCATTGTGTCTCCATGCACTTAGGCTGCGTGCCACTTTTAGAAGAAAAGCATTAGCCGGTTTGTACATTACTCGGGATCGATGAGTGTTGCAGTATAGAGTTATCAGGGTTTGTTTCATGGCTGTATTAATTTTACATTTTTGTATGGATGAATATACAGAGCCATGCTTTTTTTTTAATTAAATTGTATGCATAAATAAAACATGAGAATAAATTTAATAAAAAAAAAAAAAACATGGGAAGGAATTGTACCTTAGGTGTAAAAGTTAAGCTGCAACCAAATGTGTGAATTATTTGGATCTCAGGTGCAGTAAAAAAAAAAAAAATAAATAAAAACCCAATGGAAAGAATAGTGTCCCTGTCGCAAAAAAAAAAAAAAAAAACCCACATGCAAGAACTTTTCCTGCAGGATTTTCTCCTCAGTTGTGCAAATTAAATTAAAAAAAACAAAATTTGGGAGTGAATTTGAATATATTGCAATTTGCACATAAATTAAATAAACGTCTAATTTTAAATAAAAGAAATGTGGGAACAAATTTTATCTTTGGTGCACAAATTAATAAAAATATGGGAACAACAAGCAAAAATGCACAAATTAAACAAAAAACACAACGAAAGAACAAATCATATCTTGTGTGCATGAATTAAACAAAAAACAAAACAAAACACAAGAACAAATTGTACTTTGGCAACACAAATAAAAAAAAAATTAAAAAAAACCTGCGGGAAGGAATATTGTATCTCGCGCACACAAAATTAAACAACAACAACAACAACAACAACAAAAAGTGCATAAACGAATTGCATCTCCAGCGCACAAGATAAAGAAAGGAAGAAACAAGTAAAAAAAAAAAGAAAAAAAAAGCAGGAACGACTTTTCTCTCAGGCGCACAAATAAAATAAGAAAGCAAAAGATGCGTTCTTCACACCACATCATAATCGTTCTCCGGCCCACAAGTCGGATTTTTTAGGTTCCGACTGCAGGACGAGGCCCCGCCCACTTCTGACATCTTGATTAAAACCACGCGAGTGTGTGTGTGTAATCAAAGGCCTTGATGTTGACCAGTTGTTTCAGGGCCATCCGGTGTGTATGCGTGTGTGAGATGGTGGGTGTGTTAGCATCTAGTTTAAACTCAGTGTCTTGTTTTTCTCTCAAATTTCGATGGGTAAAACAAAACCGAAGCCCCGCCCCCTCGGAACTCCATCGTGTGAAAGACACGCTTGACAAACGCACAAAAAGCAGGCTTCACATTTTCTTTCAGCTCTGACTGACAGACACTCTGGTATGAAATGTCAACCATGACGCGTTCCGTTTTTTTTAGACCAGTGTTTTTCCGGAATATTCTATTTCGCGTTTAAAGACGGCTCGTTATTTTAAGAACGCTGAGCGAGTGAGGGCTCCTGAGCCCGGCGTCTTCTCTCTCTCTCTCTCTCTCTCTCTCTCTCCCTCTCTCTCCCTCTCTCTCTCTCTCTCTCTCTCTCTCCCTCTCTCTCTCTCTTTCTCTCTCCCTCTCCTCACTGTGAATAGAGCGACGTCATCTAGCGACGTCTAGATTACCGAGCGGATTAACTCGGCTCTGTTTGAAGAGTGCAACAGCGGAAGTCACTTGAACACACCCCCCCTACACACACACTCACACACACTCTAGACACGCACACACATATACACTGTTGTAGCTTAAACAGGAAGTAAGAGATGAAGAGAAAGTGACCCTCAGTGTGTCAGTGTGAAGGTGAAAATGAAAGATAAACAACTTTCCTCCACTTGTTGCTTCCTGCCTTTCTTTTACACACACACACACACACACACACACACACACACACACACACACACACACACGCGCTTATCAATCACACACATTTGTTACATTACTTCCTGCATCCTGATGAGTGGTGCGTTTGTGTAAACGTGAGAGAGAGAAAAAGGGAAGACAGACGTGTGTCTTTTTGAAGTTGTCTTGTTTTTATCGGTGTATAAATTTTAGTCAGAATTATAAAGGAAGTGGTGTGTGTGTGTGTGTGTGTGTGTGTGTGTGTGTGTGTGGATGAGGTCAAAGTGTGTGTGCGTGCGCCTCAGTGTGTGAAATGAGAAATTCTGCTTAATCCCCATAAGCGTAGCCGTATAATCAGACTAGCCGTCTGACGTGCCTCTCTGGTCTTCACGTAGTTCCCTCCTTTTGTTCTGAAGATTACTCCCAGCATGCTTTGCTCTTAGCAACATCAGTTTCCTGCATCATCACCTTGCTTCCTGGGCACCGTTTCTTTCTTTTCTTTTTTTTTTTTGGTGTGCGTGTGTGTCTTTATTCAATCAGCTCCTCCATCCGTCTTTGGATTTTCTCCCCGTCCCTTCATGACGTCGATGCGAATATGAGCAAGTGGCTGCCCTGGAGAAAACGCAGCCTGTTTAAGAAACACAAGAAATTCGATTTTCCTCCGTTAGGTATGTCCGATTGCTGGGTTTCTTTGTACACTTCCTGTAACTGCTGTCTGTCTTTCTCACACACACACACACATACATACACTACTCCTTTAAATAGACTGTTTTTGATTGCATCATTTTTTAAAATTTCATTCGGATTTCTTTTTCTTCTTGCACGTTTTTTGTGGTTTATTTCGGTGCGCTGGAGGAGAAAGTGGTTTGGAAAACTTTTAAACTGACCTGTTTCCACGAACACTCGCAGGCGACAGGTTACTTGTATTGTCCGTGTCTTGTAGGTGTGCGCTGTCCAGCTTCCATATAAACAGCCGCCGCTACGCGCGTGTGTGTGTGTGTGTGTGTGCGTACTATGTGAACATAAGTTGACTCATTAGACAGATTAAATAGCATACTAATTAATATGCAAACTGGTAGTTTGATTCAATTCCTAATCTTTGTACTAGCTTTGTTAGCAGATGAAACAAAGACCACAAACTTTCCTAGCTATATACGAGTGATATGAATCACCAGGGACCACGCAATACCATATTATCACAATACTCATGTGCCGATTCGATTTGTATTGCGATTCTGTAAGTATCACGGTTTTATAACTATCACGATTTCAATTTTATTACAGTTCGAAACAAACTTGGCCAATAATTTTGCTGCCGACCAGTGTGTGAACAGATAGTGTACACATTTAATGTGAGGTCGCATAATTACAGAACAAGAGTTGAGAGTGTGGAACCTGAAGAAACGTTAGACTACACACGCTACAGGATTGCTCCAAGGAATCTTTAAAACCAGTACTTTGTAACTTCTTATTCGCTGCTTTACAGCATCAAAAAAAATAAACCTACTTTAAGTAGACTTTGGGAGGGGAAGTAAAAATTCTAATCAGATATTCAATTTGTTGTGCTGCTTTTATTGAATTTTTTTTGCCATGCTCTGGCAACCGAATCGCAGCTGTGGGTGGTATACACTGAACTTCCAAAACTGAACAGTTGCCTGTCAATTTGTCACTAGTTTACATGTCAAAATATTGGGCTCTTGTCCAGTTGAATCGTATCGTATCGCCCTGATGTCTTAACAGCGTGAGTGACTTAGTGCAGTTTCACACCTGCCACTCTTGATTGTACTTTGTCTAGGAACGATTGCTTCCTCTTCCCTGGACTACCGCAGGCCAGTGGTGACATTATTTTTACTCTCCGTACTCGGGTACACTTGCGTATTTTCACCCTCCGATACAGCAGGTCCAGTAGTTGGTTCGTGAGCGGCTATTCAACACAAGAGAAAAAGAGAACAAGGAAGTTAACTTCCGCGCTACGCCTAATATTACTGATATTTAAGGAAAAATGTCAAGAGCAACGCTCTCGCATTTCCTGTTTCTTGCGCGCGGAGACAGATGATCAGATTATCAGATGATTATCGCATCCAGTTCCGCGTTCAGATACGTTCGACTTCCATATCTGATATGATCTGTGCCCGCGTTAATCGCTCGAGACCACCTTTTTTCTGTGGACTAGAAAAAACAGTTCCGAACCTGGGGGGCGGTCTGGACACGGGGACAGTTCCGAAGTGCAGGACGATTGTGCTCTTACTGATGAAGATGGACCAGACTTTAGAGTAACATGTTCTCAGAAACGACCCCGCACTTTGTAACTTTGTATCGTATCCGCGCCTGCTGTGTGTAGCTGCAGTGCCATTACCTTCGATATTATGAAATCTCGATACGGAGAACGTCCAAACCCGGCATCCAGCATGCACTCGATATCACACTCGAAGTAAATCAGGTTTCAGAAATCACGACCTCACACCTTCATAGCTCAGGTTTATCACATTGTTCAATCTGGTCATGCATGGGGCCCCTGAGCATGCTGGGATGCGACTGCACAGAAAGGCCGCATGTATTCTTTCAGTGGAGCACATCACATCTCATCATACTGTCCGCCGTCCTTCCCGTTCCTTCTCGCATTCTTCGGTTCCTCCTCGGCAGGACAGAACAGGACTGTACGAGCGCTCTTTCCTCTTTCTGTGCTCCTTCCTCCGTTTGTTGTGGAGGCTCGGGTTCTGAGCCGGCGCCATGGCTGAGTGGGGACTTGCTCTCCGAGGTAGGGCTCTTCTGCAGGCGCAGGTGTGTGTATATGTACGTGTGTGTGTGTGTGTCTTTGATTTGATGAGGTTCCTTTTTTTCCTATTAATCTCTTTATGGCATCTTTAATTGATTTTAAGTTTTAAAGAGCAAGGGTGTATAGATCTAACACGCCCAACGTGTAGTGTTATCGAAACATAATCAACAGCACAGCGGCGCGATGAAGCGTGCCTCCTGTAACCGCCCTTAGGTTGATGCTTTATCTTTATCAATATGTCCAGAAGTGTTTTGATTCCTCTTATAACACAGCAGTTCGCAAATTATTAACATTAAGATATTTTTTGAAGTAAAATTTCATGCTGTTTATTTGTTTATCGTTAAGCTGTGGAACGTCCGTGCACTAGTAACTTGTTTGTTCCTAGTATCACTTACGGCACAGACGTTTCTTAAAGGTAATAAGAGGAAAATTTGTAGCTCGGGTGCATACAAGTGCAAGTATACGAAGTATATTGGAGAACTGATTTTTTGCTTAGTACGGTGGACTTGATATTCTAACAGGGACACGCCCAGGTTATTTTGAGGAAAAAGGTCACAGAGTTGGAACTGTTAGTAAATCTGAAGGACTCTGATATTTTTGTTTAATTCTACATGTAGAATTGTACTTCCAAAGTGAAGTATTTTATATATAAACGTCAATGCCATTCAAATCATGATAAACCGTTTATGCAGTTTTCTAATATCTCGAACATTAACATTTAAGAAATGTCAAATTAAAATTTCTCAAATGCAGTAGCTGAGCGGTATGGGGTGTGGTTACTCGCAGGCGAGGGGGCTCAAATCCGCTTCCTTAGATCTGAAAATCAACAACCTAAAAACCTTCCACTAGAAGGTAGCTCGAGCGCACAACTATTTCAACTGGTCTCATCCAAACGTTCATCTAGAAGCTTTTTATAATGAAACTTGCCGTTCAGCACACCTGGCGAGGTTTCCTCAGTCATCTTATTGTCCATGTGAAACATGCTATTATCACACACAGCCGGGTAACCGCACTGTGATCATGGGAAGCCATTAGAGTCAAGCATGGTCATATGATTTGCGTTACAAATAGTAATGCGTTAAAATTTCTAGATTAATCACGTGCATTAGTATTGACCATCTGTTTAATTAACAATGAAATATCTGATTAACTGTTCCTTTAAATACATTTAGTGTTAGTGCGGCATGTTAATATTTTTCCGACAGAGACTGCTCGGCAATGTTTTCAATATCACCTTTGAGAAAAGAAAAGCTCAGGATGGTTAATTTTGTGAATTGAATGTTAAAAAAAAGGACGAATAATGTTTATTTAATGTTAATTTTGCTAAGAACATGATTAACATGTTATTTATATGTAATCTAGTAATATCTCTTATGCACAGCGCTAAAATAGCTTAGCATTCCAAGCGCTCTGTAATGTATCGCGTGTGAAACATTAGTCGTGGTCAATCAGTAGTGTGTGTTGTGAGAGACAGTGTGTGTGTGTGTGTGTGTGTGCGCACACAGTGTTTTAGCCGGTGTGAATTATTAACAGCTGAGCGTGCTTAGTTTGTTGGTCAGACTTTACAGAGCTTAGCATTGTCTCAAATTGCACTCTTTACAACTCGCCAGGTTTCTACGTACAAATAAATTTTTTTATGTTTTTCGTACATATTGATTTACATATGATTCAAACACTGAGCTGTTACAAATGTGACCTGAACAATGGCGCTAGTTTTATCTTCAGTGCTATGTCATGTTAGCTAGCTAGCGTGGTCTTACTGTGATCGGTCTGGTTTACATTTTAATCCAGAGTTTGTTAACGGTTTCAGCTTTAAATCAGATAGGGAACCGGATAAATTGCTGATTAACTCTTTATAGCCGTGCCTCAAAGCCGACACAGATTAGCAAAAAGAGTCATTTCTACTAATGATGTTTGTTTATTCTTGTTTGATTAAAAAGAAAAAAAACATTACAGATTCTGAAGTGAGATTCTGGATTTATTTTTTTTTTTTTTACATTTTTAAAATTACCTCAGAGTTTATCTTGGCTACATACAGTATGAGCGCTGTGCCAGTAGCTTTACTAGCAAACACATTAGCTAGCTAGTGTAACTAGCAACAATTACCACCAGTGAGAAAAGTGTGACTTTATTTTTATTTAGAGCTGATAAACAGTTGAAAGTATTTTTAAACATTTACATATTTTTAATCCATAAATATATGTTGCTGCTTTTAATCCCATGATTGGTGGTAAGATGTGCGACTTGATGTAGCAGCTAAAGAGAGCAAAGTTTGCTACAACAAATCAACTTTTTCAATAAGCGTTTTATGTATGGTGATAATTGTCTTATAATCACACGTTTAGTTATACTGTATTGCTTATTTTTAATACGACCTATTTGTACACAATTATTTTTATAAAGGGCGTTCCAGTCAAACTGGAATAACAACAGTCTTGAAAGAAAATCTTGTCACTAGTGCTTGGGTACCATCAAGGTCGAATTTTTCTCACTTTGCTGGAGCCGTGATCAGGCTGGCTGCTTCATGTCTTAAACCCTGGCCTCCCAGGCACTCATTTAATGGCCCAAACATGTGGAAATGACGAGGTCAGGACTGTACGCGGGACGTGGCGATAACTCCCAGCCGAGTTCCTGTAATGTGCAAGTGGTGGTTCTGAACGGTTGTGTGTACAGTTCACACAGAACTACAGCAGAGCGCTGACACTGGAGACTCCTTCCAAAATGCTCACAGTGAAAGTGGAGTCATGTTCAAGGTGCGCGAGCGCGTTAATTTGTCTTTTTTAGTTTGCGGTTCGCATTGAAGTCAGTGTTCTGACGAGTTGTGCTCCCTTGTCAAAACATGCTACTAAAACCTAATACCGATAATGATAATGTTACATGTTCTGTGCAAGTCAAAAAGTTGAAAATAAGAACGTTTAAAGTGTCCAAATATTTACACATTTGACTAGTTTTAACTACTTTCACAGCTGCTGTTCTGGTAAATTAATCAACTTTTAGGGAAGTAAACAGTAGAGAAGGTCATCTCCAGCCTTTACATTGCTAAGCTTATTTTGTTATATAGCTGTGTTGCGTAATTTTATGATGAATTCCCCTAAGGTACGAAATGGTATACCGTACTACGCTATGCTTGTTTCACTTTCTCTTTATAAGAAAAAAAAATTAATCCATAATTACGCAAGGCGGAAAATGTGATTTCTGACTCCTCTGAGGCGAAGGCCGCGCGAGGCGCAGTTGGAGCGTGTGCTTTCATCTACAACACTTCAAATCTCACCTGTAAATCTGGATGCTCCTCTTTACACACCGGGGCACGTTCGGGCAAGCGTCCGAGCTCATAGAGGGAAGAACACGCATTGCATTCTGGGAGTTTTTGTGTGTCGTGGAATGTCCCGTTAGTTCAAGTACAAACCACGTCTCCAGTCACGCGCGCAGTGCAGATTTAAAACTCTCTTAACACCTGACATGTCATCGTGACATCTGGCTGTCTGCACGCGTGTTATAGAGCAGACCACAAACAGGACTGATGGTATGACACACACACACACACACACACACACACACACACACACACACACACACACACACACACACACAATGAATACAATGCACTTTATTCAAACAGACAGGCTCAGGAATTCTGGGCCAAGACATAAAAGGGCAGAGTGTGTGAGTGAGTGTGTGAGTGAGTGTGTGAGTGAGTGTGTGTGTGAGTGTGTGTGTGAGTGTGTGTGTGAGTGTGTGTGTGAGTGTGTGTGTGAGTGTGTGTGTGAGTGTGTGTGTGAGTGTGTGTGTGAGTGTGTGTGTGAGTGTGTGTGTGAGTGTGTGTGTGAGTGTGTGTGTGAGTGTGTGTGTGAGTGTGTGGGAGGAGTGTGTGTGGGAGTGAGTGTGTGTGAGTGAGTGTGTGTGAGTGAGTGTGGGAGGAGTNTGTGTGTGTGTGTGTGTGTGTGTGTGTGTGTGTGTGTGTGTGTGTGTGTGTGTGTGTGTGTGTGTGTGTGTGTGTGTGTGTGTGTGTGTGTGTGTGTGTGTGTGTGTGTGTGTATGTGTGTGTGTGTGTGTGTGTGTGTGTGTATGTATGTGTGTATGTATGTGTGTGTGTGTGTGTGTGTGTGTGTGTGTATGTATGTGTGTGTCTGAGTGTGCATTCAGTCCGGCAAAGGCGTTTTAAAAATTGTGAGAGATCATTACAAGGAATCTTATGGTAGGTTGAAGAAGATGGTTTTGGAAACATAAAAAAAGTCGTTTCTACATTTTGGGGACTTTGTACCTTAATGTGAAGCTTTTAATTGTAGTAATTTATGACTTAAAACCTAATGAATCTCTCTCTCTCTCTCTCTCTCTGTTTCTTTCCTCTTTCTTTCTCCCAGATGAACACGATGCAGTCCAGAAAAAGACGTTCACAAAGTGGATTAATGCACAGTTCTCCAAGGTAACAACAACCCAAACAGCAAAACCTCCTAAAAACAACCCTCCTAAAACCAGCCTCAGTTTTTTTTTTCCTTCCCTGGCTCGGTTTTGGGAAATCTGAGAATTTCTATTCCAGAACTTGGCGAAGTTCTACAGAGCAAAGTTGTTTTCTTTGATCTGCTGAGGGGGAAAATTCTTTATATATATATATATATATATATATATATATATATATATATATATATATAATTTGATCTCTTGGCAGGATAGTGTGGAATTTTTGGTTGTTGGGAGACGTCCCAGTTCTGAGCAGCTCCCAAATCGTTTCAGGCGTCTCCTCTGGTATTTACAGTAGAACCACAGATGGAGGTCCTGCATCCTTGCTTAGACTTTATAGCACTTTTCTGCAGTATGTAGTCCCGTTGAGCTTCGGATTAAAACCTCGATTCGGTATGTGTCAGGTTTTTGTGAGACGGTGGGTGTTTTGTCTTTGTTTATTTTTGGACGGGAAAAAAGGAAGTCTCCTGTCAGATAGTGACCTCGCTGTTAAACATCTCTCTCATCTGAAATTCCCCTCTGTTTGTCTGTTTTTTTTATTTGGTTAACGTGCTGGCTTAGCATGTCTTGTATTGGTTCTTATAGTAAAGTGACCAATCAGAATCAAGACATCAACAGCTTGGGGTGTAACGCGTAATGAAATATATCCCGAGTAAATAAATAATAATAAAAAAAAAATCAACATGGTGTTTGTGTCTGGGATTTATGGCCGTGTTTATGTCCCTTGGAGATGAATAACCGCCGAATTTCCTCGTCATTCCCATGTGAAAGCTTTGGCCTTGTTCTCTTAGATATTTATAGAAGGACAATGGTGATTAGTGACCTTTCTGGTGGACCTTTCTGGCTAAACACGTCTCATCTGCCTCTTACCGCACTTCCTCTCGTGCGCTAATGTCTCGAGGACGCTGAGCTGTTTATGATGTGTGTCCCTCTGGGTAATTACTGGTACAGAGATGAGCTTATGGCAGCTGATTTATTTACAGATGGAATTTTTCAAGGCTTTTCAGTGAATCGAGTCGTTTCAGTTCATTCAGATTCGTTCATCAGAGCAGGCATTTGAAAATCCTGAACAAGAGAATCTGGGTTCGGATGAAAAAAAAAAATCCGCAGAGTCAAACCCCGACCTGCTGATCAAATGAACGAATGAGAAGTGAATCGCTGGCATGATCAGAAGATTCAGTGAGTCAATTACCATTCTGCTGAACTAGAAAGAAATTAATCCAGAGTCTCGAAGATACTCGTTAACCAAGAAAGCAGTGAAACTTGGCTTAATTTTAGGATTAAAAAGATTCAAAAGAGTCACCGACCTGATGATGAACAAAACAAGAACTTGTTATAAATTTAATGATTCACGGAGTCGAACACTAACCTGGTGATCGAATGAGATGAATCTCTGTCATGACCAAATATTTGATAAATCAAACACGTACATTTTCAGCAAGATAGTAGAGAATCTTAGGATTAAAAAAAAAAAAAAAAAAAAAAAACGTAAGACTCAAAAGTCTTTAGTCGAGCACTGACCTTATGAATCTGAGAACTTTGCAATGAATTGATTCACTGAGTCAAAAACATGACATTCTGAGTTATAGAAGAGTCAATCTCCGTCATGGTCAAAAGATTCACTGAGTCAAATACGGATCTGCGGAACGAGAGAGAGAAACTAATCTTTGAGTAAAATATTCAAACATTTGAATGTCACTTTGAATGCCAGAGGAGTGAAACTCGGGTCATGACTACTTGGTTCAATCGCCTCGGTTCAATCAGCCGAACTAGAATGGAGTGAATCCCAAACACGAATTGAATCCCGAAGTGAATCCCGATCTGCTGAATGAGAGAGAAGAGCAAATCTCGATGAAGCCCAAAGTCAAACACTTGACCTTTCGAACGAGGGCGTGTTGGTGAATGAATGAGGAGTGACTCTTGGTCAGGACCAAAACATTCGCCGAGTCAAACAGTGACTGGTTGAAAAAGAGAGAAGTGAAAGATTCAACCGATGACCTGCTGAACCTGAAAAGAGTGAATGTCGGTCATGAGCGAAAGATTCGCCGAGTGAAACACTGATCTTCGGAATGTGAGAGGCGTGGGTGTCGGTCGTGACCTGGAGAGTCACTGAATCGGACGCTCCCGAATCCACTGCTGGTTCAACGTTATGTAACTGCTTCTGTTGGCTGCTTTTTCAGCTCTAATGTCTTTCCAATATGAGTGCTTCATGTGCTCCCTGCATAAAAATTTTTGATACTGTGTCAAAGTGTGTGTGTGTGTGTGTGTGTGTGTGTGTGTGTGTGTGTGTGTGTGTGTGTGTTTTAATTGTTTTCAACATCATATGTGTTGTGTGTTCCAGACGGGCAAGCCATCAGTTACAGACCTGTTCTCTGACCTTAAAGATGGGAGGAAGCTCCTGGACCTTCTCGAGGGCCTCACAGGAACCACCTTGGTGTGTGTTTGTGTGTGTGTGTTTGTGTGTGTGTTTAAACCTGCCTTTCTGTACGACCAACGATTTTAGGGTGTGTTTGTGGTGTGTGACTCCATTTGTCTGAGTGTAATTATAGTATGTGTGTATGTTTAATGAGTTCCGTGTGTGTGTGTGTGTGTGTGTGTGTGTGTGTGTGTGTGTGTGTGTGTGTGTGTGTGTGGGAGCGGGCGTTTGGGGGCAGGGGGAAGGTGTCACAGGAAGGGTTAATTTGTTGGTATTTGGGGTGTTTCACACACAGACACACACCATTTTGTGTTTTGACACTAAAAGATTGACAGCTGAAGTGTGTGTGCGTGTGTGTTTAGATAGTGGCTCTCAGCACGAGTCCTTTGAACCTGGAATGTTAATTATAACTCCCTTACACTTTCCTGTGTAAGTGTGTGTGTGTGTGCGTGTGCGCGTGTGTTATAGCTGTATATATAAAGAGTCTTTCTAATTGGTTAATATACAGTGTGTGTGTGTGTGTGTGTGTGTGTGTGTGTGTGTGTGTGTAAATCTCCCAAACATTGAGCATCACTATTTATAGACGCGCTGATAATTAGTTACACAATACATCATGATAGGCAACACACACACACACACACACACACACACACACACACACACACACACGCACACACACACACACGCACACAAACACACACACAATACTGCAATACTGTTATAACAAACACTTATAACCGACAGAATGAGAAATGAGACAGAGGCAGCCTGCTCTGTGTCTAAATACGTAATCAGTCATACAGCATCAGTATTGAGTATCGTAAGCCATGACGTAATGGTTATGACAAGTGTGAAAAATTAATACAATGGAAAACCTACAACATACAAATAGAATCCGTTCCAGAGGTGAGTACATATGGCGAACATCCGTATTGTGAAACGCATTTTCCGATAGGAAATAATGTAAATGCAGATAATCCGTTCCAGCCACACAAAAGTATTACCAATAGTACCAATTTCCAACACTATAATTATATTTTTGCATATAAAAACAATGAAAACATTTAGAGAAGACATGTAAATGAAGTACAACATTAAATCGACATTAAACCTCATTATGATTGATTAATTAAAGTGAAACTTCGCAGTGTGGGATGTTCGTACGCCGAGGTCCCACTGTACATGTAACATGTAATAATTATTATCCGTAAAGAGTCATGCTATTATATTTTAGTTTTCTCCTTTCGTTTCTGTTCCAGACGAAAGAGCGCGGTTCCACCAGAGTTCACTCGCTGAATAACGTCAACCGAGTTCTCCAAGTGCTGCACCAAAACAACGTAAGTTTAAAGCATTTTCCTGTCCCTGTCCCTTTGGAAGGGAGAAAACTGGACGTTTTTAAGAAGAGCGTCAACACCTTTAGCGAGTACGTCGCCCTTACAGCTCAGCATTTTAGCAGTTTTTTTGTTAAGCAGTTTTTTAAATAAATACATGTAGGGCTGAGGATTGCGCAGTATAGAGTAGAGTGATGTCTACTTTTTTTTTTTTTTTTTTCAATTTTAGTTAATTTTAACTGACTTCATACATTAACTGAGCAAAAGCAAAAAAATTGAAAATGGGTCACAGGGAAGGAAATGGCACAGATACACCTGATCACGTGTCTCTGTGGTTGTTTTTGGTTGTTTCTATCATCTAATATTAATAATAATATGCACATTTTTTCGAAAATGAGTTTTTGAAACTTCATTCTCATATTTCGTTAGGTGCAAACTTGACCCTTTATAAAGGTAATGATACGTTTTGTTCTACCTGACAAGTCGAAAAACCCGAATACGCGGTTTGAATTCTGAAATCTCCCTGTTAACACACACTAACAAGGCTTCCGTATAAGCACCTATGACTTTTAAAAATCGGCAATGACCTATGCGGTGTTGCTGTACAAGCGGCGTTCAAGTCAAATGAGAACTTTTCTTGATACTCTTCCTCTTCGCAGGAAAACATTTGAAATTTTTTTTAAATGATATTTTTCTTGGATTTTCTCCCTAATTTAGTCGTGTCCAATTCTTCCCCGTCACTAGGGGGCTCCACATTAACGGCTAAAGATTATCACGTGTTTCCTCCGAACCACGTTACGTCACCGATCGCATCTTTTCGAACTGCTCGCTCGCGCACCGTTGGGGGCGGAGTAACACACTCGGAGGACGGCGCTATCCGCTCCTTTCACTTGCGCGAGCTCACAGACGCCCCTGACTGGCCGTAGAGCCGCGATTAATGTGGGAGCACCAAGTACCTCTCGTCCCTCCCCTCTGAGAGAGCTCGGCCAATCAGCTCTCTCTAGATCTCGGCTGCGACAGGTTACAGCATCACCCGTGAATCGAACTCGTGTAGGAGTTATTGCCACGTCCCCCGTACAGTCCTGACCTCAAACTTAAGACACCGCCACACGTTTGGGCCATTAAAAGGGGGGTTCCTGGGAGGCCAGCGTTTCAGGCATGACGCAGGCAGTTCAATCATGTCTCTGGTGTACTGAGAACTCTTTTCCTTGACTTTTTACCTTCACTCAAAGCTCTAGTGAAACACTGGGATAAGTGCATTAGTGTATCAGGGGATTATACAGAGAAATAAAAGGAGTTTTTTTTACTCTCATAACTGTTTATCACAGTCCCGCTTTGACTTGAACGCTCCTCGTTCATGATGAGACATGCTAGTTTGCGTTATCGTCCTTCTCTGAGCAGAGAGGTTGATATGTCATTACTAGATTTTTTTTATTTTTTTTTTCCTAGTCGTACGTTCTGAATTGTGAGTTACAACCTTTATTTGAATACATCATGTGTCCTGATAGCTCGCCGCTAGCACTTGCAGTCAAATAGTTCGGCGGATTGAAATTTCTTCACTGTGTGGCGTTATATGGAAATCAGACGATGAAAACATGACAAGTGGCTTCCGCTGTCGTTCCTCGTTTTATGCAAAGCGCAATCGCCACATTACAGATCGCCGATTTGCATGCTCGGCCGAGGAGCCCTCGTCGAGGGCGAAAAGTGAAGTAGCGCCCAGATAGATGGTACATTTGGAATGTTGTGTTTATTACATACGAGGACTTCTGAAAAGAAATCTTCAATGCTAGCTTTGGAATAAGTGACCGTCGAGGTCAAACCTTTTTACACCCCTGCGCTGACGCGATCTTGAAACGTTTTGGTCAGTAGGTTTTGATTTTTAACACTCGAAGCTCTTCTAACCTAGAAAGGCCTTTCATCTTCGTGCTTCCTTTGTAACGTGACAAGCTGCGGGGATTGTTTTCTTCCATTCAAGACGAATCAGAGATCAAGAGAGAGAGAAAGTTTGGAGCAGGAGCAAATATTTGTAGCTGCTAAGTGATATCAGGACCTAACATGTTACTATAAATGGATAAGAAGTGTGGGACTGTTTGATAAATAATAATAAAAAATGTTAGTGTTGGCAGATCGCTGTTGTGTTTAAGCAAGAAAGCACTTTTACAGGGAAAATCGTCGACGTTGATTATTTTTGTAGAACAGCGCACCACCAGCGGTTAATGTGAGGACCAAGTGCAGCTGGGACCTTGGTTTTGCTGTGTGTGTGTATCCATCTCTCTCTCTCTCACTCTCTCACACTCTCACTCTCTCTCTGTCTCTTTTTGGGTGCCTGTCTCTCTTCATCACTGTCCTTGATTATTTTTGAGCTCCAGGGTTTTGTTTTTCAACCTTCCGTGTTCACCATCAATGTCACTCAGAGACAAACAGTGCAACAAGGACGGAGTAATTAGTCTGTGTGTGTGTGTGTGTGTGTGTGTGTGTGTGTGTGTGTGTGTGTGTTTGTTTTTCTGCCTGTGCACGTATGTGCGTGTGTGTGTGTGTGTGTGTGTGTGTGTGTGTGTGTGTATTATGTGACTTTTTAAACCTCTAAACTATCAGAGGTCCTCATAAATACAGGTGGGTGTCAAATGTCCTCATAAGCACCTCATCCGCATGAAATTAACTGCCTTTTAGATGAAGAAAAAATGAAAAAGAAAAGAAAAGAGACAAAATATTTGCTTTGGCCCATTGAGGTAGATAGTTAGTTAGTGTTTGATTTAGTTGGAGCATTGTTTTAACTGTCTACAGTGATCATAGCAAGGTCCTCACAATGATGAATAACCTGAAAGTGTGTTTGTTGGTGAGAGATGGTGGTGAGCACAGGACCACAGAGACCTGCCCCCATCAGTGTTGATTTCCTTTTACTTTTGTGTTTGGTAAAGCTTTATTGCCCTGTGCAACATGCCTGCTTGCGTATGCACACACACACAATCAAAACATGCACGCACACACACACACACACACACACACACACACACACGCACGCAGTAACTGTCTGTTTGCAATCACTAGAAGAATCACTAGTTTTGCTTTTGGTACAACACAACGGTTTTAACTGTTTCCAACTGTTTCTTTATTAAACACACACATGCACACACACCTTTATTTAAACATAAAAGCTGATATGTATCAATGAATTCCAGAATAGTTACCGTGATAATGAGTTATAAGTGTAACAGTGATTAGATTTCCATGTCGTCGTGGCTGTGAACGGAAGCGTTCTGATTGGCTGCTTCTTTTTACCTGAGTAGCCGTGGAATGAAAAGGATGAGTGTGTGATATGTCTTTTGATGTGTATTGGAACGTGATGACTAACACAGATTGTCTTTAACCTACACACACACACACACACACACACACACACACACACACACACACACACACACACTGTATGTGCAGGTGGACCTGGTGAATATCGGCGGGACGGACATCGTGGATGGAAATCATAAGCTGACGCTCGGGCTCATTTGGAGTATCATATTACACTGGCAGGTGAGAACCTGCGCGCATCAACACATACACGCACGCACGCACACACACACGCACACGCACACACACACGCACACACACGCACGCACACACGCACGCACACACGCACGCACACACGCACACACACTCTCTGTTTGTCTGACTTCTGTTTACTGTATTTGACACATTTGTCATTTTATATATGAGGATTATTATCAACACTATGTTGTGTGTGTGTGTGTGTGTGTGTGTGTGTGTGTGTGTGTAGGTTAAAGACATCATGAAAGACGTGATGTCCAGCCTGCAGCAGACGAACAGTGAGAAGACGTTACTGAGTTGGGTCAGAAACTGCACGCGCGGCCGGAGCGACGTTAACGTGCTCAACTTCACCACCAGCTGGACGGACGGCCTCGCCTTCAACGCCATCCTGCACCGCTTCAGGTAACACACACATACATACACACACACACACACACACACACACACACACACACACACACACAGACACAGACACACACACTTATAAGTCTGTGACATTCAGTGTCTTTTCCTATAGACTTCTACTTTCAGCTTTTTTATTCGACTCACTCTTTCTTTCATCTCGTCTTATCTCGTCCTCACGTCTCCCGTCTCTTTTCACCTCCTCCTCTTTTCTCCCTTCGCCCGTCCTTTCTCCTGTCCAGAAATCGTCTACCATCCCTTGTCTCCTCTGTTCATCTCATGTTTTCATTCATCTTGTTTCATCTCCTTTCTATCTCTGCTCTTTCATATTTTTTTCAATCATCCCTTTTTCCTCTTGATATTGTTTCAGCTTTTTGAAGTATTTTGTTTTATTTTGTTTCTCTTTGTTCTGTCTCTCTCATTTAATTTTCTCTTCTCTTACATTCTTGTCTCATTCACACTTTCTTTTCTCTTGTCTCATTTCTTGCTTGAATTTTTAATCCTTTATTCTTTCTTTGTTCATGTTGTCTTTTTTGTTTTTGTCTTATTGTCTATTCCATGTGTCTTGCTTCTTCTCGTCTTTCTGTGCGTTTCTTTTGCCGTCTCCACCCTTCCTTTTATTTCTTTTTTCATATCCATTTTTTTTCTTCTTTTAACTCGACCTTTTCCACACTAATTTTTTTTCTCTTTTGTCATATCTTCTTCTTTAAACATTTCTCCTTGTCTCGTTTTGTCTCTTCGCTTTTGGTCTCCTTTTTTTTCTTGCTTCTGTCCCTTACGTCTTGTCACTTATTGTCTCGTCTTGTCTCATCTTATCTCAAGTCCATCTCCTTTCGTCTACCATCCTCGTTATTCCATATGTTTTGTTTCTTATTTCTTTCCCTTTGTATACATTTTGTCTCTGTGTGTTTTTGTCATCTCTGCCCTTTTTTCTATTTCTTTTTTCATATCCAGTCTTTTTCTAGACTTTTTGTTTTTCCCCCCTTTTCTCATATTTTATTCTTGTGTGGTGATTCTTCTTCTCGTCTTTTTGTCTCTTCATTTTTGGTCTCCTAAAGCCTATTCTGTTTTTATTTTTATTTATAATTTTTTTTTTAGCTTCTGTTCTCAGATCATGCCTCCTTGTCACTTATTATCTCGTCTTGTCTCATTTCATCTCATCTCATGCCCGACTCCTTTCATCTCCAGGCCTCATGCGTTCCGCTGGGATCAGATCGTGACTCTGTCTTCGGTCGAGAGACTCGAACACGCCTTCAACTTCGCCAAAGATGAGCTGAACATCGAGAAGCTGCTCGATCCTGAGGGTAAAACTCGCGTACAGATCTCTACATCTAAACCCTCACACACACTCGCTAACATCTCACTGCATCTCACATCCCAAATTAGCAAACAAAGACGTTTCTCATACGTTTGCTGTCTCCAGACGTAGCCGTGCAGCTGCCGGATAAGAAATCCATCCTCATGTACGTGACGTCTCTGTTCGCCGTGCTGCCCAACGAAGTCACCATGGACGACATCCGTGAAGTCGAGACGCTGCCACGGAAGTATAAGGTGGATGATGGACACCCCGTTAGCACGCAGGTAAACCGCAGGAAACGCTAACTTCAGGTTTCTAAATCGCAAACAAATCCACAAGGCTAATCCGAGTCCTCACTTTTCACCGGTTGAACCAACAGACGAACAGATCAACTCGTAAATCTTGAATGATTGACATTTGTGCAGTTGGAGGGCTTCAGTATTAAACGAGGCCACCGGGAAGCCCCGCCCCTTTGTCTCTGTCTTCTTCTTGTTCTGGTCTTGACTTGACTTTTTTAAGGTCAGAAATCGAAAAGCGACATGTTTGCATTCTGTCCATGTGAATTAAGAAAGTTTGGGTTTGGAGACAAAACAATAAAGTCCGTTGTTGTGTACAGGATTCAAGGCTAATGTTGAAGGCGTACCTAGCTAGCATCGTATTAATTAGTGATGACGACCCAAAGGTTTGAACAAAAACATAGAAAGTGTTTACCAAAAAAAAAAAAAAGGTTTAATAGACGTATGGAAAAAGTGTGAGAGCTTTAACGGTAATGATCATTAGGGAAAGTGAATTAAGTTAAGATGCTGTTGGCGGTTAGCGTAGACGTGCTTTTAAACATTGTGTCGAAACAGTAGCGGTAAAAACTGGAGTGAAACTGATGTGTGTACAGGGTGTTACTTAAGCCCTCACGTACTGTAACATCTAGGGGAAATTGTTTCACTTGTAAATCTTTTGTCATTTTTCTTTCATGTAAATTTTAGGGACGACACGATGGCGTAGTGGTTAGCACTGTGGTCTCGCACCTCCAGGGTCAAGCGTTCGATTACCGTCTCGATTACGGGTCTGAGTGCGCGGAGATTGCATACTCTCTCCAAGATTTGTATTTAACACAATTCGAATCCATTTATAGATCGGAAAGCATTTGTACTCGTCTTTTTCAAGACTATCAGTCCTTCGTGTCTTGCGAGTTCAATATCGCCGCCTACTGGACTGGAGGTAGAGCAGTGGAAAAAAATGTTATCAGTTTGTAAAAGGTAGGATGTTAAAACAATCAACGAAAAACGTTACACAACATTTCTGTGTCTTAGATACTTTTACTTGTATTTAATATTTCAAAAGAATTCTAACCGTTTGAGACAACTAATGAGCGCTAATGAACTGAATTGAATAGAAAACCCCAAAAGAAAAATAGAACTGAATCGGATCAACGGTCCTGCCCATGATTCACATCTCTAACAACGGACACGATTTATGTGGCTTTCTAAGTTCAAGTAATTTGCTTAGCTTGGAGAAAAGGCGCACTTTTACGGTTACGGAGGCAGAGCGAGAACAAAGGAGACTTTATACCGCCTCGCAGAGGAAAGTCAGGAACCTGTAAATGCCGAGCCTGGCTCTTTAAAAACTCCCGCAGTGAACAGACTCCCGAGCGGCGCTGCTGTTTACATTCTATTACATTTACTCTCTTCATTCAGCTGACGCGGCTTTTATCTTAGCGGAGTTACAGCTGAGACACGATCCAAGCCCAGGGCGGTGCAGCTAAAGGACAAGCGCTGTGGTAAAGTGCTCACTAGTGGCGGAGACGCTTCTAAGGTTGAATTCGGACTTTTGTGGGTGGTTTGATTTAATTCGTCTGTATGATATGAATCTCTCTGTTTTACTAAACGCCGGAAAAGCATGAGAAAAAAAGCGATATTGTCAAAAAGTTAATGTCTTCTTTTTTTTTTACTAATTTCATTTATACCACAGCACGGTTCTGTTCTCAATTCTGATTGGGCAAAATTTTTTACTTCATCTCTCACAGTACAGCGGTACCTCAGCGTACGAACATCTTAAGCCTTAAGCATTTTCCCCTTTTGAACTGAAATTGTGCACAAGCCGAACTGAACGTCTGCTAAGTTGCACGTACGTCCAGGCGCCGGTCCAAACTTGTTTGCATCATTTTAAAGCCAAGCAAAGCAAGTTTACTTTTTTTGGTGTTTTTTTTTTTTTTTTTTTTTTGTGCAAGATGAAGTGAAGTCATGACACTATGGTTTTCGAAGAATGTTATCAAGGATGGTAGCAAGAAGAAAACAGAGCCGCTTTCAGTTTGGTTTTTAAAGTGGCCGATGCCGAGAGGAATCAAAAATTAAGGTTAAGTGAGGTTTAATGTCTGTTTAGTTCATATGCCTTTTCTAAATGTTTTGATTGTTTTTATATGCCAAAGTTCTGATTGTAGTGTTGGAAAGTGATAGTACTGGTAGCGGTAATATTTTGGTAATATTTTTGGGTGGCTGGAACGGATTAACAGCGTTTACATTATTTCCTTTGAGAAAATGCGTTTTGTAATACGAAAAGTCGCTTTATAAACTCGGACTCGAGCAGATTAAATTTGTACGCCGAGGTTCCGGCGTAGTTCCGCCACTCAGTCACATCCCATGTTCACCCTCTTGTAAATCTTTTGTAATTTTTCTTTCATGTAAATTTTAGTGACGGGACGATGGCGTAGTGGTTAGCACTGTGGTCTCGCACCTCCAGGGTCAAGTGTTTGATTACCCCCTCGTTTACAGGTCTGAGTGCGCGAAGATTGCATGTTCTCTCCAAGATGTTTACCATTTGAGCTCAATGCCCTTGTTTTAGTAACATCTCGCTCACATGACTAGAATGATGGACAGTTCACATCATTTAACAAAAATAAGTAAACCTATTTCAAAAGACAATGTTTTAATCAACAATTCTTTAGTAAAATATAAGTGTTCTTTTTTTATATTTAAAATATATTTTAGATTTTTTTTTCTTGTTAAAATATTTAAGACAAACAAAATCTATATATTTTAAGATTTAATTCATAGTAAATTGTTTAAAAATAGAAATAATTGAAAGTAATAAAAATAAGATTTATTCTATTCTATATTTTTTTTTAGCCATTGTTACTCGGCAATGTTTAAAAAAAAATACATAAAATTTGTCAATTTTACAATTTAAAAATTAAATACAAAATAATCAAACATTACTTCAAATGCTGCTTGGCAGCAATGTTGCAATAAAATAATTCTTATAAATAATATTTTTGAAAAAAAAAGTTATATTTTTATAGTTAATAAACATTTAAATTTCTATTAATAAAAATATTCAATATTTAAAATTGACAAAAAATGTCTGGTTATTTGCAGCACTGTTGTATTTATTAAAAAAAGTTTGTTTTATTGATAATAAACAAGTATATAATACAGTTATGTATATTTTTTATGTCCAAAATTATTTCCAGAAAATCCCAAATATTTAATTTAAGTTTTCAGTAAAAAAAAAAAAAAATTAGTAGTACAACTTTAATAACATTAATTTTAATCAGCTGACTGCACTTAATCATAATTATAAAAAATGTAAAAATAAAATAAAGTATGATATTAATAATAGATTCGACATCTCGCACAGGGACAGTTCATCATCACAATACCAGGGTTATGACATCATATCGGTCAGCCCTAGTTTAGAGTTGCAGTTTGACAGGAAAGGGGGTGATGGGGTGGGCGGGGCGGCGTGAACGGAGCTCTGTGGTGTGGATACTGAGTCAGAACCTCACCCCAAACCCCCCCCCCCCCTCACCCTCCCCCACACGCGCTCGGCTCTCTCACTTCACTCGCTTCTGCTGTTTTTCCGCTGGCGAGAATGAGTCACCGTTTTCACTCTGTCCACCCTAGTGGAACCAAACACACACACACACACACACACACACACACACACACACACACAGTGCTATTCTAGAGGAACTTTTGGAAAGTCTTTCTTTACCCAGCCCACAGGGCCACTCTGCACTCAGTATCGCGTCTCCGATGCACTAACGGAGTCTGAGACCCGTATATGGTGTGTGTGGGTGTGTGTGTGTGTCTGTGTGTGGGTGTGTGTGTGAGAGAGCTTGGTCTTCCATATGTTTACCATTTAGGAAGTTATGTATTGCCAAACCTCAGCTATTTTAATCCAGTGTGCCACACACACACACACACACACACACACACACACACACACACACACATAGAGGAGTTCTCAGGCTCGTATCTTATTTTAACTTATCTTACTTTTCACTTGTGCATTCCCCTAAACAAACATGCACACATGTACACGTACACACACACACACACACACACACACACACACACACACACACACCAATTATGTAGCCTGATTGTGTGGGTTTGTGCCCAGAATGCCAGCACATATTTTGGCTCGATGACCTTTCCTCCTCGGTGAAGGTCATTCTGTGCTAAACAACGCGGCTTTATTTAAAGATGTGAATTGCAGCAATTATATTAGCACTTTCACTCAGTGTGATGAAGTTTAGCGCGTGCGTGTGTGTGTCTGTGTTCGTGTGTGTGTGTCTGTGTGTGTCTGTGTGTGTGTCTGTGTGTGTGTCTGTGTGTGTGTCTGTGTGTGTGTCTGTGTGTGTGTCTGTGTGTGTGTCTGTGTGTGTGTCTGTGTGTGTGTATGTGTGTGTGTGTGTATGTGTGTGGGTAGATGCTGACTCTTTCTAAGATTCAGCCAAAATGGAACCAAAATACTCCATTCAAATAAATACAAACCAGAACATCAGAGTTTATTAAAACTCCATGTGAAAGTTGTGTGAATCAAAAGTTGTGCGTTGTATTTAATTTTTGTTTTGTATACTATATATATGTATATTCTCATTGAGCACCTTATTATTGATTGTTCATACTTAATCAGCATAAAAAAGTTGCCAGCTGCCTTCAAAATAACAACTCAATAATCATGATAATAATAATAACAACAATAACACCACCACCACCACCACCACCAACAACAACAACAACAACAACAACAACAACAACAACAAAAGTAAATAAAACTAATAAAAATGACAGCAACAATAATAATATTAATAACTAGATATTCGCGCAACTTGGTTTGCGTGGAATTTAATTGCAGGCTCAAAAGCGTGTTTTAAAAAAAGGACAGCGCCATCTGTTGAATTTTGGAACGAATGACCTGAAATTTCTACGTATTTACCGTGAAGTTTAGTGGAATGAAGGTGTGAGAACGAGTTTATTAAGTAGATTTCACTCGCACACTCATGATGCGTGCACAAACAGACAGGCCGACAAAAATTCCAAAAAACATATTCATATTGACGTATTCTATTATTCCTCTCACGCCCCCCCCAAACGCCCCCATAAAATATTTTTCACAAATATCTTAAACAGAAACGCCAACTTTATAGTTTTATTCTATGTAAGATAACGAAAAATGTTTCTAATAATAATCATTGTTATTATTTTTATTATAATAATAACAAAAAAATAGCAACTATAAAATAGTAATCTGCAACAACAACAACAATAATATTAATAATACCAAAAAACAAATAGTCATTAATAATAATAATGTCTTTGAAATAACTTTTTTAAATGAATGTGATGCAATTTATTCACTTTTTTCTAGTTTATGTTTTGTTACTTCTCATTTTATGTTTTTTATTCTGTGCGGGTGAAATTTACCGTTTTGTTAGTTAGTTAGTTTATTTTTTTTAGATATTTGTTTTTTTTTTTTAATAATTCTTTTTTTTTTTTTTGCATTTATTGATACTTTTTTATTGATTGTTGTTGTTGCATATTATTTATTGTAGCTCATTTACTTATTTTTACTGTAACGTTTTTAGTTTTATTTCGTATATTGCGCTTACTTGCAGAAAGTCTTTCTCTTCATCTATTATGCTTTAGTTTTTGTTGTTTTTCTTGTTGCATACGGTATTTCTGGTATTTTTAGCGCTGTTCGAAATTTAATTTTAGCAAGAAAACAAAAAGTAGTTTTGTGGTTAAGCGCTAAATGTTGAATCACAAAACAAAGTGGAGAATCGTTATGATGAGATAATGTACGTTTTCTAAAAGCTGCATCATTTAAAAAATTTTTTTTATTAAATATTACATAATGCACATTTATCACCATTTTGTTGACTTTCTCTCCTCATAAATAACACTTTGTTGTTTAGTTTAGCCGTGGACTCGGTCTCCTTGGCAGCTGTGTACACTCGAGCGTAGGTGTTAAAACTCTCACACTAGTAAGATGGATCTCTAATGAACGGCAGTAAATTTCAGCGGGAACGTAACCCTCATAGCTCCAGATCGCGGCTATAGTCTGTATTTTCACACTGACGCCACGATCGCATGTTGCGTAACGATATTAACATAAGTATTATCCAGAAATCTTGGGTGTGGTGTTGTGTGTGTGTCGCCATTTAATCAGGCACACAATGGGCGTGTCTTCCTCGGACAACACCTTGCTTTAGAAAGAAACACAATGGTATTTACACCATGAAGAAAAACCTGCTCCACATACACACACTTTCTCTTAACTTTTCATGCTGGAATTTAGTTCTCTTTGAAAATGTCAGATGGCTTTATGGGTGTGTGTGTTCTTGTGAATGTGGATATTTTTAGAATGGTTTTTCCTTGATAAGGAGCACAGCCAAGAGGTTAATAATGCATGACAGTTCCAGTGCCGTGACTCTAAGCCGAGCTCTATCAGCAAGGCTTTACTGGGAATGCTATCATAACCAGGAGGTACCAGCATACACATCCTAAATCCAGCATGGCATTAGACACGCGAGATGTTCCCGCCCACTAAAATCCATCCACCCTCGACTCTTTTTTTTTTTTTTTTCCACCCTTCTCACTTTGTGTCTTCCTGTATAAACCCCTTTTGTTCTTGATCTTCCTGTCACCTCTGCAGCAGGGATTGGCCGGAGCGCCGCAGGAGGTGGGTAGATCGCCAACCGAGACCGCAGGCGTGGACAAGGAGATCGGTTTGGAAGCAGGCACGGAGATGGATCTGGACTCCTATCAGGTGACGCTGGAGGAGGTGCTCACGTGGCTGCTGTCCGCCGAGGACGCGCTGCAAGTCCAGGACGAGGTTTCTAACGACGTGGAAGAAGTCAAGGATCAGTTCCATATACATGAGGTACCTCAGCTACAGTTCTACTCTAAACATTGATGTACAAATATGCTTTGCAAATGATGAAGCATCAGGTCAACTTTGATTAACCTTGACTTGCTCACTTGGCTAAGAGGAAACTGGCCTAACCAGTTCAGTAGATCGTTTCCCTGAGGTGCTGTGGATTTGCACCTGCCCCTGCTGCCAGTTAGAAGGACGTGCCTTGTGCTCATCCCAACAAAGAAGGTCCTATCAGGTCATCTAGTACTGTTTATCTTTGCTCTTCTGTATCTGGGAGCGATTTATAGTCCACGATCCACCAGGTTCCCTTTACAGTCTGGTTCCCTTGTCTCCTTGTTGGCCTGTGGCTTCCAGTTTGACACTAATCGCAGCTATTCTCACTATGCTGAAAATCTGGAGAAGCAGTCAGGCTTGTGAAGATGATGAGAGGTCACCTTGTCACTCTTCAGACTGTAAACACCTCCTGTTTTCTCTGAAAGGAATGTGTAGCCTCCTTGGCTCCCTCCTCCTCTCAGAGTACACGGTCACAACATGCAAGGAATGTCAGGAATTCCATGGAACGAAGCAGCTCCAAACCCCCGAAACCCTGAATAGAGTGGTAGATGTAGGGGATGGGAGGGTGCGGAAGGTGTTCTGAAGGCGGGGTGGTAACGAGGTAGCGGGAACGTTTACATTCCTAATGGTAAAGGTGACGGATAATGGGCCAGGACAAGTAAACAGAGATTTGCCAGTTCTCTGAGGAATGGGTTCTTCTTGAGTGCTGAACGTGGATGGTTTGGAATCCCAACTTTCCCATTCTGGTGCTACTACCAGAACCTTTCGATCATTTTCATTTATTATGATCGAATATACCAAATATTGTATTTGGTATCTCGGTATATCAAAGCAGGTTGAAGATGAAGATGAAGACTTCATCCTTCTTGGTAAAGTGTGAAGGCTGTTTGCAAGCCCATGGGTGGTCCAGAGAACAATCCCTGGTCCTCTTGGAAGGTCTGGTGCTCACTTCCTCTTGTCCATGGTGTGGTCTGTGTAAGGTCTGGAGGTTTTTCCCGCTGCCTGACATGCCACTCCCTGTTTCTAGTAATAATAGGGAAAGTGTTTGTTATGGTCAGTGGAGGAGGTAGAACACGTTGTCATTATGTAAAACCAATCTTTTTTGGTCTCGGTTTGGTACAACTTGTATCTCCTCGTCGCAAAGTATCGTTGAGCCACTTAATTTTCAATTTCAATTCAATTTATTTATATAGCGCTTTTAACAATTGACATTGTCGCAAAGCAGCTTTACACAATAAAAAGAAGTAAGTTTTTATGCAATGCGTATGAATCAAAATGATAAGATTGTCCCTGATGAGCGAGCCGAGGGCGACGGTGGCAAGGAAAAACTCCCTGAGATGGTAATAGGAAGAAACCTTGAGAGGAACCAGACTCAACAGGGAACCCATCCTCATCTGGGTGATAACGGATAAGCAGAGAATGATCAGCATAATAATGTGTACTGGAAGTTCAGTGTAACAGGAGATGTGTTAAAATTTAATGTGTTAAAATTTAAATTAAAAGGAGTCCAGTTTGTTCACTTAGGCCTTGGTACTTGAGGAAAATCATACTAAATGTACAAGTGGATGAATCAAGTGGTGGCCATGTTCCAAATCTGTGAAATCAGTCTCCTACACCATGCAGATTAATTCAAATGTAAAAACGCCTTGGAGACAACAAAATCTTTCCCCAACATTTCTGATGAAATAATAATCCAAAATCCGGTATGTTGTAGAGATGGCAAATGTGAAGTCACTGAAGTTACTGATGATAAATTACTGTACCATTAGAGCCTGAAGTTCAGTTTTTATTTGTGACACTTTAGATTCATATTTCATAATGGATAAATAATCTGGTTTATTTCACCTTTTAGCATTTTGAGAAACAATATGTCGATTTCATGAATGCTTTTGTTTGCTTTACTTCTTCCTGCACACGAGTCGATTCCGAGGTCAAACCGCTTTCTCATTCCGAAAGTGGATCAACATCACCTGGTTTGAATCCGCTCCACAGTCGAGGGTGTTTTTGTGATTCTAGCGTCACTGATTGGGTTCCACACCAGCCATCCATTCTAACGTCCCAAAAGCCGTGTATATATAATAAGGATTAAAAAAAAAAAAAAAAAAAGGTCCAGTTTTATGCAACGTGGTCTCCGAACACGTTTAGTTCCTGTTGCTGATAATTTTGAGGAATTGAGAACCTTTCTATCTGGAAGTAGGCAGTTTTCTGGTACCTGGTTCAGAACCTGCTTCTAAAACTACCAGCCTTACACACTGAATTAAGGAGATGGAGAGTCTTTATTCTCTCCTTCTGTGTGTGTGTGTGTGTGTGTGTGTCTGTCACGTTCGGCTGACTCCCAGAGATCTGCCCTCACCGTGTTTTGTTCTGAGGTTGCCATGGTTGTTCTGGGGTGAAGTGACCCAGCGCGCACCTCCTGGCACCGAACAACACAAGCACTTAGGAGCTCAAACACTCCAGACAAGTCAGCTGGCTCGTTTTTCTTTATTTCTTGGAAGGCAAACACTGTGGGCCGCTTTCAAATTAGCGGATTTAGACACACGCTAAATCCGCTAATTTGAAAGAATTTACGAAGACTAAAAGTAAGAATCGATGCGCTGAAGAGAGACTTTTTTCTTCCCTTTTTCTTTATCTTTTTTTTTTTTTCGGCCAAGTTGATTCGAGGTTCATTTTTCATATCCAGTGTCACGTGTGCTGATGTAATACTACTGTTATTAGTAGGTTATTACTGGTCTAAAAAAGGATCTAAGGACTTTTAGGCATGATTAATTTGTACCTTTGCAAAACCACACCTACCTTTTTCGGTTTGTTGATTCTTAACGCTGATTGGACGAGACATCCATCACTCATAATATACAGGAGTACTGCGACCATAGACATTTAAATGCTGCAGTACTTCTTGTATGTCTTGAGTGACAGATGCCTCGTCCAATCAGCCAGAATTTTATTTGCAGACTATACCTACCTTTTTTTGGTTTGACTGACTCGTCATGGTCATTTCTCATTTGGTATTTGGTATTTGGTTTTGTGTTTTATTTATTTATTTTGTTTTGTTTTTGAATTTGCTATTTTGTTTTTCGGTTTTGTTATTTTGTTGTAAAAATGTATTATTTTTATTTTTTCATTTTGATTTTTTTGTTTTTGAATAATTTTTTAAAATAAATTTTAGTTTTCATTTCTTTTGTTTTTATTTAGTTTTTGTTATTGTTTTTTTGTTTTTGAATTTTATTTTTGTTTTCGGTTTTATTTTGTTTTTGTTTTTATTTAGTTTGTGGTTTTATTTAGTTTTAGGTTTTATTTATTTATTTATTTATTTATTTATTATTATTTTTTTTTACTTATTTTGTTTTGTTTTTATTTTGTTTTGAATTTGCTACTTTTCTTTTTTTGTAATTTTGTTTTTAATAAAAAAAATTTATTTTATTTTTTTTATTTGTTTTTGGTTTATTTTATTTTATTTCCAGCAACACACACACACATACATACATACATATATATATATAAAAAGATTTTAGACTCAGTGTGGTGACACATGAATTGACTTGAAATAATCACTATACTATGTTCTTTTCGGTGGAAAACAATAAAGATCATCATAAAAAAGCTATTAAATCATGGAGTTCTTCGTGCCTAAAACTGACACTGTACAAGTTGACGTATTTATTTGTAGCAAATGTATTTTCATCGTTTTTGTCCGTATTGAGCTGCGGATTTTCATTGCTCGAGATTATCATGGACACTTTCTTCAGTCTCCTGCATCATCAGATCCAAATTCAAATTCAAATTTGATTTGTCACATACACAGTCATACACAGTACGATATGCAGTGAAATGCTTAGGCGACTGCCCGTGACCTTAGAATAAAAACTATTTAAGACTATTTACACTAAAAGAATATAACCATAAAAGATCATAAAAGAACGTATGAATAGATTTAACTAAGAATAAAATAATAAAATACATGTACAGTACAAATATAAGAAAATAAAAATATAAAAAATATAAGAGAATAAGAAAATAAGAAAACCTGGTTGCAAATGTAGAAAAAGATATATATATATATATATATATATATATATATATATATATATATATATATATATATATATATATATATATATATCTGATATAAGAAATATAATAAAGCCTAGGTGAACCTAGGTGTACAGTATGGAAATTATGGAATATAAATAGAGATGTCCAGGGGGTGTGCAAGTATGCTATAAAGATCCCATCAGGACTCAGGACTGGAATTCAGTGCCTTGATATCTGCGGATCAGAAAGGCAGCATTGTGTTCACACACTGTATGGTGCGATAGGGATCATCTTGGGATTCGCTTTTCTGTCCGGCCGCTGATGATATCTGTGCGCTCAAGCTTTTAGCGCCGATTGAAAAGGGAGAACGTCTCGGGAAGACGACTTTTTTTTTTTTTTTTTTTTACATGACGTTTGCTTTGCTCCTTTATTCTTTCCTATCAGATTCTTCGAAAGATCTTCTGAGGATGTCTGTAACCCGAATGAGAACGAACGCTGTGCTCCGAGATTCGGGAGAGACGTCTGTGGAATTTGGGCTTAAGTGCAAACTAGAGTTACTGTGAAAGCGGGGTGTAGTCCACATGATGCTGGTGTAATGACTACCACGTGTTTAACGGCTCTCTGAATTACAAGTCAGAAACACTAAAGGACGCCGTGGTCTCGGGGCGTCTCTTCTAAAGTGTTTCAGTGAAATGACTGCAGTGGGTTTGAAACCAGGCTCTGAAATATAAACGTATATAACATGTAAGGAATTAAACAGTTTTAGAATTTTTTCTTTTCTTCCATGCCATGCAGGAAACAATTTATCAACAATGATAGTTTCATTTATTATGAATATTCTTTTATTCTTTTTTAGTTACATTTATTGTGGCCGTCTCCTGTTATCACTATCACACGTTACTCATCACCTGATAATACTTTTTTTCTTATAATAATAATAATAATAATAATAATTATTATTATTATTATTATTAATGATAAGAATCTGCACATTGTTTATTCTTCTTTAGTGAAGAATTTGTTGTGATGGAGACTCAATGTAAAATAAACATCTTCTTACAGACCTCTTTACAATTTCTTTGTAAAATAATTGTTTTTAAATTCGTCTTGCGTTACATGGAACGTCATGGTTATAGGCAAATCGCTGTCGATGAAGCCGTTGCTATAGAAACGCTAACATATTAGCAACATGTACATCTGAGATCTGAGTTGCAGCCAGTGTAAATAAATATTGGTATAGGACCAGGGTTAAAGGTTAAAGTGTTAAAGTTAAAGAGCCCAGCCTTTTTTGACATACACGCGGTTCTTTTATTTTATTTTTATTTTTTTCCTTCCTCCAGGCGTTTATGATGGAGCTGACGGCTCACCAGAGCAGCGTGGGTAACGTGCTACAGGTGGGAAACCAGCTGATTGCGCAGGGGAACCTGAGCGAGGAGGAAGAAGAGGAGATCCGCGAGCAGATGACGTTACTGAACTCTCGCTGGGAGGCTCTGCGCGTGAACAGCATGGACCGCCAGGCCAGGTATACACACATGAGGGCGCACACACACACACACACACACACACACACACACACACACACTTTGACACAGAGAGTGTTTTTATGTACATGTACAGTATATTTATTTGTTTGTTGCACCAGAAGTTCTAAAGACGAAATTTCATATTGCAAAGCGCATTGTCCTATAGGAAATAATGTAAATGCAGATTATCCGTTCCGTTATCTTTTTATATGTTTTTAGAAAAGACATGTACATTAAGTAAAATATAATCTAGTATATATATATATAAAATAAATAGACATTAAACCTGACTTAACCGGCTGCTTTAAAAACGGACCAAACTGAAAGTGACTCCCTTTTCCTCTTGCTATCGTCCTTGAAAACATTTGTACATGGCGCTACAGCTTTACTAAATCTTGCACAAAATGCAAAGGACCCCACAAACCTTCGTCTGGCTTTCCACTGACGCAAACAATTTTTGAACGGATCGCAGACGGACACGCAACTTAGCCGGCGTTCGGTTCGGTTCGGTTCGTATGCCGTAAGTACTTTGTATGCGAGACAAATTTCTTGCAGAAAATTCTTAAGGCGGGGCTTTTCATACGTCGAGGTACCACTGTATAGAGGAGCTGGTGAGCCAGTATGGAAAATAAAATACCTCCAACTATAACAAATGAAAAAAAGAAAACTATCAAAAAGTCCTATTTATAGATTTATACAATATATTATCTGTTCAGGTTGAATCCTGTCTTCGTGTTTGTTTTCTGGCGGAGAAAGTAGGACAGGTTTCACTAGAAATGTATTTATTTATTTTATGATTTATATAAAAATCTTGCGCATAACAGGTTTCGGACTGAGGGTGTCTACTTTAATGTTAAGAGAGAAATGAAACGAGAGAAAGCGGTCACCATATACAGTACATCTACTTTAATCCTTTGTGAAAATGCAGATAATTTTGAGCGCAGGGGCTTATCAGGGATCTGTGATGCATTTTCAAATGTTTTGGCACCCCCTCGGCACTGGTTCGAGCACCCAGCACCATGTTGTTACGCTGCCTATGTAGGGAGCCTGCGAAGTGATTTGCCCTAGAAATGGTTTCTGCTGCTCAACAAATCGAACGAGTCAGTGAATTAAATCCATTGAACTTGAGTCGAGCCCTTTAAACTCTGCTTTGCTCTTCGTTCCAGACTTCATGAAGTTCTCATGGACCTCCAGCATCAGCAGCTCCAGCAGCTCTCCGATTGGCTGAAAGAGACGGAAGGGCGGATCCGTAAAATGGAGACGGCGCCGATGGCGGCGGACATGCCGGGATATCTGACTCAGATCGAGCAGCACAGAGTAAGAGATGTTCATGTTGGAAGTGTAGAGTGTGACCCTGAGGTCTGAGCTGATCAGCTGATCAGTGTGGAACTTCAGGAGGTTTATATGGATATGTTAACTCCTTAACTCCCTCCTTGACCGCGTCCTTCGTGTTCGTCAGGCTCTACAGGGTGACCTTGAGGCCGAGCAGGTCAAGGTGAACTCCTTGACTCACATGGTGGTGGTGGTGGACGAGAACAGCGGCGAGAGCGCCACCGCCGCCCTGGAGGACCAACTTCAGGTAAGGACTCGTTGCAACTTTTTGCGTCACCTCGAGATTTCGCTCAGACCTCACCTGAAATCTAATCAACCAACCATAAAACTGATGTTTGATGAAGGATTCATATTTTAATATTCTTTTAAAGTCTAAGAGCTGACATAAAATGTGTGTGTGTGTGTGTGTGTATTAATGCTCCGGCTGAAATACCCCTCAGATAAAAATTTTTTCCTACCTTAAACTCACTCTATTTCACTCCTCCCCTGAGCGAAATATTCACATTTCTGTGTTTATGTAAATGAATTACTTTTGAGCCACGCCCCTCCAGAGAACAGTAGAGCCAGGAGGAGGTGGAGCTTCTTATATGAGGTCACATTCAGGGAAAACATCTCATCTTTAAGCTTATTTAATGGTTCTTTCTTTTTGAGACTTTCTTAAAAAGTCTCAAATTAGAATTTAGGTGCATATGCAGTACATTGAGAGAGAGTGTGTGTGTCCGTGTCAAATTATGCGCGTGGACACACATAGGAGACACGCTGAAACAGAGAGGGAGATGGTTATACCAGTAAGAGACCCACAATTCCGCAGCGTGCGAGAGAGAAAAATCGTTAGCTCAGTTGTGATCACGTGACGCTCGGTGTCAAAACAAGGAGCGCATGCGTGATACATGATACTCGGCACTCGTAAACCAAGACTTGCTCGTTTTTCAAGTCAAAATGTATTGAAAATCTTTGCTCGTCTTGCGGAACACTCGCAAACCATGTTACTCGCAATCCGAGGTTCCACTGTACTTACGTTCTCTTCAGTTTTTATTTTACACACAAAGTTTTATTGACTCAAATTTTCTTTCTTTCTTTCCAAAAACTACTAAAAAGTTAATTTCGCGTACTAGATGTCCCTAAAAGAACAAGTTACAGCAGTACCTCGTTATCCGAATTAAATCTGTTCCGATTTCAAGTTTTTAATGTTAAATTTTGTTTTGTGAAAAGCGTTGTAAATGCAGATAATTCATTCCAGCCACCCAAATGCGATATTACCAATGTTGCCAATTTCCAACACGGTCATCATATTTTTGATGAGAAAAGCCAAATGGTTTAAAAGCCAAACTGAAAGCGGCTGCCTTCACTTCTTGATACCGTCCCAGTTAGCATTCTTGGGTCCATGGTGCAGTGTCTTCACAAAATCTTACACATAATGCAAAAAAAATAAAAATAAAAAAATTCCGACAAAGAAAACCTCACACAAAAAAATATGTAAACTTCAGCTTGGTCCGTTTGCTCGTACAGTATGTTCAAGATGCTTCGTGTGTCGAGGCAAATTTCTTAGAAGTTTCAGTTCCTAAGCTGAAGAGGATTTGTGATGCCGAGTTCCCGCCGTCTTATTACGTTATGATTATTATCTGACCTCATCAGTTTATTTGTATAACAGCAGCTCTGATGTTTCTTCCCAGGTTTATACTATATTTACATTTACAAAATGTTAATCGACCACATTATAGTTTCATACAGGAACTTGTAGACAGATTTAACATTTACAGAAGATGTCTCCAGTGTCAGAGCTTTGTTAGTGTGAAGCTGTATGTAATTTTACATTGTGAAATAAGAGAGAGAGAGAGAATGAGAAGGAAGAAACGAGTTAAAAGTTAAGCAACAGGATCTCATTTCATAGATATTTTGCAATATTAAATGATTAAAAAGTGCCTTGTTTATAAAAAATTGTGAAAGCTTCTTGTCCTCTAATAGAACACCGCCAAGTGTTTTTTCTTTTTTTCCTTTTTCTTTTCTCCTCGTCCGTTTTTGTGAATAGTTACTTAATTAAACGTTACCGTACGCGCACAATGATTTGAAGAGTCCAGGAGTCGGAGTCGCTGCAGCGAAGCGTTTTCTACTCCCTCTTTTCTTTCTAACCTCGTTTGTAACGACAAAGCGCGGCGAGTGTTTTATAGCGCTGCCAGTGCTGTCGTTCGCTCTGTGGCCTGTAATGAAACACGGCGCTCTTTGAACCTTAATGCCTGTGTTTGTCTGCCGAAGCTCACAAAGGATTACGGCCTTAAGGGCTGACGGGTGAAAGAAAGCGTCTGCCTACTTACCGCGCGGGAAGGACGTACTCCATCATCGAGCCGAGAGCGAAGTCGCCGCGATCTCGGAGCCGTGCGACAGCTGGTTAAACTTTAAAGTGCTCGTACGATAAAGAGCATTGAGCAGAAACAAACCATGTCAGATTCCTACGTTTGGATTGAGACACTTTGTTCTGATCTGTCGGAAGGTTTTGAATAATTTTGTATCCGGCTTCAATGTCAGCCACGTGAGAATTAAAAAAAATTTTTTTTATCACTTTCTCCAAAAGTTCGCACTCTGTTTTTAAGATTCTAAGAAGTACAGGTAGCTGCACTATATGCTATATGGACAAAAGTATTTGACCAAACCAGTTCTTTATTGGACTCAATCAGGCCCCTTATCCCCAGTTAAGAGCAACCTTAATGCTTCAGCATACCAAGACATCTTGGACGATGCTTCTCTTCCAACTTTGTGGCAACAGTTTAGGGAAGGCGCTTTTTTATTCCAACATGACTGTGACACAGCGCACGAAGCAAGGACTATAAACACATGGTTTGATGAGTTTAGTGTGGAAGAACTTAACCGGCCCTAACAGAGAGCCCTGAGGGAACGGAGATTGCGAGAGCCAGATCTTCTCGTCCAACATCGGTCCCTGATCTTATAAACACTCTACAGAATGAATGGGCACGAATTCCCTCCAACAGAAACACTCCATCATCTTGTGGACGGCCTTCCAAGAAGACCGGGAGCTGTTACAGCTTACGACTCCATATTAAAGTATATGTATTTGGATCCGACGGCATTGCAGGTTTGGCCAAATACGTTTGTCCGTATAGTGTACCTATGACTTCTTACAGAAATGGCTACTAATAAATACGATGATCATGTGTTCTTATTCGTATCAGACTCTGGTAGAGAAATTTACTTGTGTATATCCCGCCACGTTTATTTCACATCGTGTTATGTAACTATGTCTTCATCCGTGCAGTCGTTGGGCGAGCGCTGGGCCGCGGTGTGTCGCTGGACCGAGGAGCGCTGGACCAAACTAGAGGAGACGCTGCTTGTGTGGCAGCAGCTTCTGGACGATCAGGTTGAAAACATTAAATGATTATTTTTTTAGTTCTTAGTGATACTTTTCACTTGAACATATTTTTACGATGATTTTTATTTTTATTTTTTATTTTTTAGAACCTGTTCAGGGCGTGGCTGGCGGAGAAGGAGAACGCTCTGAGCGAAGTGCAGACGAGCAACTTCAAAGACCCGAGCGAGATAAACACTAACGTCCGTAGATTAGCGGTGAGTAGTTTAGCTAGCATTAGTACCACGCTACTCCGAAAGCACGAGACAGAGTTTGTTACAATTGACCTTTGGCCTCTGGCAGAGCCTGAAGGAGGACATGGCGCAGAAGCGGCGGGCGCTGGGAACTCTGTCCGAGGCGGGGCAGGACGTGGCGCAGCTGCTGAAAAGCCCCGAGGCGAGTCGGCGTATCGAGGCGGACACGGAGGAGCTGACGCAGCGCTGGGACAACCTGGTGCAGAGACTGGAGGACTGCTCCAATCAGGTAACACACACCACACACACACACACACACACACACACACAAACAAACACACCATTCAGCTGCTTGATCAGCTGATCCACATGTTCACAAGACATGTGATATGATTCCTGTGTCGCCAATATTTTTGCACTGAACCAAGAGTGTAGATGTAGAATGTGAAAAGCTTTCTCAGTTATTAATACATGTTCACACACACACACACACACACACACACACACACACACACACACACACTTCTGGGGCGCCAATACTTTTGCACGGACCCATGATTTATTTATTTTCATGAATGTAGATGTAGAGTGCTAAAAGCATTCAAAACTATGAGAAAACATGTGCACGCGCACACACACACACACACACACACACACACACACACACACACACACACACACGACAAATTTGGAGAAATCGCCATGGAAACGACATCTCCCCGGATCTCACACACACATCGGTCAGCTGCTTGATTAGCTGATCAACACGTTCACGAGACGTGTGGTATGATTCATGGGGTGCCAATACTTTTGCTCTGATCCATGTATGTAATGTCATGATGATATATATATATATATATTTTTTTTTATGAGTGTAGACGTGGAATGCAAAAAGCATTAAAAAAACTATGAGAAAGCATGTTCTCTCACACACACACACACACACACACACACACACACACACACACACACACACACACACACACACACAGGTGTGGAGAGTTTTTCGGGAGGTTCTCTGTATGCAGTGTTTGTGTTTAACACACTTGTCTACACGGTTGTCTCGTCTCCAAGGTAACCATGGCAGTCGGTGCTGCAGGGGCGCCGCAGGTGCAGGACAGGGTCGCCATGGAGACGGTCGACGGTCGGACACAACGCTCGGTCGCCGACCAAGAGCTCCTGCCTCCCGCACCGCCCAAGAGACGCCACCTGGATACGGACACGGAGCTCAGGAAACTGTATGAACACGCGTGCACACACACACACACACACACACACACACTTTCTCTTACTGTCTTCTTTGTGACACCACCATGAGTTTGTTTTTATTGTTAATGTTGTGAGTGTGTGTGTGTGTGTGTGTGTGTGTGTGTGTGTGTGTGTGTGTGTGTGTGTGTGTGTGTAGTGTGGACAGTGAGATTCCTGACCTTTTCTCGTGCTTGGTGAGATGGAAGACCTCAGCACAGTCGCTGTCCTCTACAGATCCTCACCAGCTCAGGAAAACACTCCAGGTAATAAATCTAAGCTGCTGATTGGCTCAGAGTGAGAGAGCGAGGCTGCTGCTGATTGGCTCAGAGTGAGTAACCTGTTCCTCGTCCGTGTTTCCAGGGCCTGGAGGCGGAGCTTGTAGGGAAAGAGCAGCGAGTGAAAGATGTGACTGAGAGAGGAGAGAAGCTGACCGAGCAGCTCGAGAAAGGTGATGAATTCTGGGTAGTTTAAACAATTTCACGTCTCTTCTTCGTTCCTGCGTGTGGAGGGACTTTACGTCCTTCTTGGTTCTTTCTGTCACATTTAAACAGACAAATGGAAGTAGAATGATGATGGACATTTCTTTTAATGTTTTCTTTTTTCTTTTTATTTATACTTTTAATGTCATTTTTTTTTTTATTAGTTGCCTTGTTTGTTTTTCCCGTATTTCCCAATTTCTTCCCTTTTCTGTTTTTTCTTCTTTTTGTCTTTTGTCTTCATGTTCTTGTTCTTTCTGGTTGTCTTTCTTTTTGTTGTTTCCGTCTTTCTTTTGTTTGGTTTGTCTTTTGTCAAACCCTCTGTCTGTCTTCCAAAATGTCTCTCTCTTCATTTTTAATGTATATTAAACATCTCTCTCTCTCTCTCTCTCTCTCTCTCTCTCTCTCTCTCTCTCTCTCTCTCTCCCACAGAAGGGTTGTCTACGTCCCCGGTCCGCTCCGCGCTCGTCTCCCTGCGGTCCAAGTTCACGTCCTGCCAGCAGCTCCTGCGGGACATGCGGGACAGAGCTCGGGTTTCGGAGCGAGCTGCGTCCTTGTCCTCCGATCTGAAGCTTTTGGACAAGGCTCTGCTGGACGCCGAGGCCTGGGGCGGCCGAGCGGCGGGACCCGCCGCAGACGCTCCGCTCTCGGCTCTGAGCTCGCTTCGAGACGACTGCCAGGTGAGCGCGATGACCCTGGGGCGGAGCCAGGCCTGTGATTATCACTATAATTCACGCGGACTGTGAAGGGGGGAATGAATGCTGTTAGACTCCTGGTGTAATTAGTAATAATAGTCGTGTAGACAAAGTTTTCCCGAAGCGCTGGTGCCGTGCCAGTTACCCTGCGCCCAGTTACAACCCTGGCATTAGCTGTAATGGGGAACACAAATATTTGGATGGTGTTCAGAGAGGTTTTTTTTTCTTTTTCTTTCTTATAGTCATTACAGAATAATGAGTCATCTGGCATCAGTCTGTCATGAGCGTGATTACAGTACAATTTCTCTCTCTGTGTGTGTGCGTGCGTGCGTGCACGTGCTCCAGGCTCAGCTGGCAGGACTCCGCGGTCTGAGCGCTCAGCTTCAGGAGCTCCGTGTCCAGGCAGAGACTCTGGCCGCAGAACCCGGCGTCCCTCCTGACGTCCAGACCAGCGTGAGCGGCCTGTCGACCCGATACGACGCGATCCTTCGGCAGCTCGCAGCCCGCGAGCAGGAGATTAGCACTGGTAAACCTACAGTAACGCACTCAACATTGGGATGTTTTTCCTTATTTGCACCACAGTGTCATATGCAGTACGTATAGTTTTGTTTCTGATTTTGCGTACAACACACTGGCGCGACTTTCGACCACATTCGGGAGTCTCGTCCCCGAGTGACCGAGTCGCCAAGCTGAATTAAAGGAGGAGCGAGGAATCATTAGAGCGATTTATGAACTGACCTAAGAATCGACTCCAGACTGTTCACACGGCAAGAAATACAGCTCGTCCATAAACAAGCCGGTTTCCCCCTCCTCCGCTATTGTGTCCTGCGTCTTCCTCCTTTGTAATGTCCCACGGGCGATTTACGTAGCGCAGAATAGAAACAAACAAGTGGGAAGTGAATGAAAAAGAAAGACAGAAGGATGTTGGAGTGAAAGGCGAAAGGCGGACAAGAGCGTAAAGGAGACATGGAGACGGAGGTCAGACGTCTAACGGAAGGTCTTTTTATTTAGACTGGCTTTGGGACGCATCCAGGACTTGTGAAATCCTTTATTCAGTCAGACCCGGGACCCGGTCTCCCTCGTTCTGCCGTATCGGGGGGCGGAGCCACACGACAGGAACGTGATCATTGGATAGTCTGTCAGAATATTAGATACGCTTAATGAACGGTGTGTGTGTGTGTGTGTGTGTGTGTGTTTAAGATAAAATTTCATAGAATTAAACATTTTGCGTAATAAACGTGGTTACTTGAAGTGTTTTGTCATTATCTTGTGGCACACACACACACACACACACACACACACACACACACACACACACACACACACACACAGGCTAAACACTTTCTGCCAACCCTAACAAATTCACACGTTTGCACACACACATTTAGACAAAAACGGACACTGATGCCCCCTCCTGGCCACAGCGCTTCATTACACCAGCACTCATTTGTACTCTTTTTGTTTTCTGACACACTGTCTCGTTTTTTCCTTCTTTCTCTTTAATGTCTGCTTCTTTTGTTGTTGTTGTTTTTCCCATCTCAGCTCTGAACAGACAGGAGCAGATCGAGAAAAGCTCTGAAGTTCAGGACAAACTCGAGGCCAGACTTTCGTCTCTCGCTGATGATGTCGTAGACGTCCCGTCCACTGAGAAGGCTGTGGACAAAGCTCAGGTCCTAATTAATATATTTTCATATGTCATATATTAAAGAACATAATTTATACTTCCTGAAAAGTCAGGAACAAGTAATTTCCTGTCGGATGTTCTGATGTAAACGCTCGCTCCCTCACCAGCTTCTCTCCGTTTTCCTCATTTTTAGAAGTAAAAAAAAAAAAAAACATTGCTCGTTGTGCAAGAAAAAAACATCAGTTGCTAAGTTTCGGATGATACGGGGATACGCGTGACACTGGAGACCCCTTCCATTATTGTTTAATAAATGTGTTTGTATAGGAAAACAAAACCATAAACACGCAAATTACACACACTTTTAGATCAAAGCAATTGTATAAAATGAGGAGCTAATTCACTACGGAAAGATCCGAATAGACAATATGGACATTCATATAATTAATAATCATCATGTTCTGACCAATCAGCTTCAAGAATTCAGAAGCATATTTAAATAATGCTAATTATGATATTATGCAAAATAAAAATGCAAGGCAAAAAAAAAAAAAATCAGCTAGGAAAAAAAATTCGGTTCGCGAGATCTCGGAAAAAAGTTTTGGAAGATTCGGGGGAAGATGATGATGATACTGGGATTATAGTTACACGTGCGTTGGGGCCTCCGAGTGTGTTACTCCGCCCCCAACGGTGCGTGAGCGAGCAGTTCGAAAAGATGCGGCCGGCTGCCGCCACGTGGTTCGGCCCTCCCGACTGAGTGGTAGTAGTAGGCTTAATGTGGAGCCCCCTAGTGACGGGGAGGAATTGGACACGACTAAATTAGGGAGAAAATAATAGAGTTACACATGTGTTGCTAAACAGGCGTGGAGAGAATTACTGAGTAGCTGAGTTTCACTTTCAGCTCGGCCGAAAATATAAAGACATTCAGTTTCTACTCGGAGCGCACCCTTTCCGTATTTTGGCGCCGGAAGCATGAGTCCTACGTCCAGTTTTTTTTTTTTTCCTTGTCCATTTTTTTTCTTGCGTCTCATGCTTCGTTTTTTTTTAGCTCTAATTGTAGAACTTAATCAAAATGACCACTTCAGGGGCGCCTAATGTCTTGAACGCTTTCTTGTGGCTGCGTTCCGCTGTGTAACTAGCGACTAGGCAAACAGGGGCAGCTCTACGTTTTTTTTTTTTTTCTTCTCTCGCGCGCTACACGCTCGGCTTTTAGCAAACACACAAGGTGTAATCATGCTCCAGTACTGCAGGTGGCGCCGGTAACATTTTTTCACAGCTAAATGAGGACATTTGTTGAAATAAACTGTAGTTGTCCTTTATTTAATTATTGATTTAAGTAGCTCTCAGGAGCTAATTGCACAGTTATATCGGTTGAAGCATTGTGGGTAAACAGAGTTCCTTTTGACGTCTGATTGCTTTATCTGCTATCCGGCCGCGCCCTGTAGGCTCTGTGTGCAGAGATCGAGCAGCAGCAGCATGCTGGATCAGAACCTCAGGAGCTCCAGCGCTGGACTCAACTTTCCGCCAAAGCCGCGGATCAGCTCGGCATGCTGCGGTGCATTCTGGGTAGCATGAAGGAGACCCAGGTTGGTCTTTTCTCATATATCACAAGCTCACGTGTGGAAACTGACGTGCAATAAGCCTCTTGTAGTAGTTGGTTTTTGTTTGTTTGTTTTTTTTTTTTTTTTAAATGAGCTTGGTCTTTTTTTTTAGAGGTTTTGTTACCGCGGCGTTTTCTTTCCCCGCAGGTTCGGAGTGAGGAGGTGAGCCGATGGCTGGACGCCGTACAGGAGCTGCTGTCGGACGACTCCGGCTCTCCGGACCACGCCGATAAACTGCAGGAAGAGATTAACCAGTGCAAGGTCAGAGGTCGAACTCTTCAGAATTGATGCATTTAAGTTTGCGTTCGGCTTAAATTAAGAAGGTAAATTGGTGATGCATGGTGCAATAATGAGGTGATAAATCAACAAGCCAACTTCGCAATAATGTTTAATAAAAGAATGTCACGACTCGAAATAAAAAAATCTTTAAAAAGGCCAAGAATGAGGTAATTTATTATAGTTATTTAGGTAACAACAAGAATAACGAGATAAAGTAGTAACTTATCTTTTATATCCAAATATTTTAGGAATAAAATAACAAAACGTAGCACACAAGAGAGACAAGACTAATGACAAGTCTTAAAACAATGAGATAACATATTTAAAAAATGATTTATAATATAACTTGAGCATTTTAAAAGAACACAATTTCAGAATAAAAATTTCTTAAAAGAAAGAGAACTAGAAGTATCTTAAAATAAGAAAGTTCAACAAATCTTTTAAAAATAGACAATTCAGAATAACAACATAAATAATGAGGTAAAATGATCTTTTTTAAGAAACAAAAATGAGATGATTCAAAATATTATTATAAAAGGATGAGATCTCAAATTTAAATATTTAAAACATTTAAAAAAAAAAACACTATGTTAAAAGCACAAGATTATTCCACATAACATCCTGAAAGAACAATTTAACTTAATTAATTAATTAATTAATTAGTTAATTAATCAATTAAAATAATTCTTAAAATAATCAGATAACGCGAAATTAATCATCTTATTTACGTGACTTAAAATTTAAAGATAAATTAACATAAATAGCGATTGAATTAAATTTACCGACAACTTTAAAAAGAGATGACGCAAAATAAAATAATTCTTTAAAAAAATGAGTATCCAGAATAAGAATTAGTTTTTAAAACAATTAATTAACTCAAAATAAAAGATTCTAAAACAGCAAAATAATTCAACATACTTATGAACACTGAATGAGATGCTTCAATATTACAAATATTTAAATGTCAAGATAACATTTCTTTAAAAAAGATAAAAATGCAAAACATAACTCACAAGATGACTCGAAGTAACCACATATCTTTAAAATAAATAAATAAATAAATAAATAAATGAATAATAACCCAAAGTCTCATAAAAGAACCAGATAAGCCTAAAATAACAAGATATCACTGAACAAATACAAAATTTACAGGAATAACAAAAACAAAAAAAATATAAAGATAAAAAGACAAGATTAACCTAACCGATAAAAGAACAAGAACATGAAATAATACATCTTTTAAAAAAATAATGACACAACTTAAAAAATGTCTTAAAAGTAGAAACTTAGATATTGTAAAACAACAAAGGTTAAAAAAACTTAAAATATCTCAAAAAGTAAAAAAAAAAATCTTTGTTTTAAGTTGTATTAATCACACAGCGCTTTTAGCGATTTCGTGAAATTGATTGTAAATCTTTTACCTCGGTGTCATTTCTGGTCATGTGACTTCTCGCTTTTAAATGCCACTTTATTTTGATTTTGCATCATTAGAACTTGCACTTCTGTCTTTCTTCTTGAGCAGGAGTATGTGGGAGAGATGGAGTCGGTGGAGTCGACTCTGAAACAGATGGCCGTGACCGCGGCGGCCGTGCAGCAGAGCGCAGTACCGGGCCTGGCCACATGGGGGCAGAAAGAGCTTGACGAGAAACAGAGACAGTGGGACGCTCTGAGCAAACAGGTGAGGAAGGAGAGAAGCAGGAGTTCTACACATCACACTAATGTCCTTTAAGTCGCGTGTTTGTGTGTAAACTAATGTGTGTGTGTGTGTGTGCGTGTGTGTGTGTTGTGCAGTTGCAGCAGCGGCAGGAGCGCGTGTCTGAGAGTCAGGAGAAAGTGTTGAACCTGAAGAAGGACTTGGTGGAGATGCGAGAGTGGATGTCTCAGGTGGATGAGGAGTTCCTCATGAGGGACTTCGAGTACAAGAGTCCAGAGGAGCTGGAGGAGGCGCTGCAGGAGATGAAGGTGCGCGACGTTCTGACACCATCTGACATCAGGACGGGGAGCGGTGCGATTGTTATTGTGGCATCGCGCATTGTATTTGTGCTAAATGTGTGTGTGTGTGTGTGTGTGTGTGTGTGTGTGTCTGTCTATGTTTAAGAGAGCCAAAGAGGACGTGCTACAGAAAGAAGTACGAGTGAAGATTCTGAGGGACAGCATTAAAGTGTTGACGAGCAAAGCGCCCCCTGGTGGTCAGGATCTGAACAGAGAGTTAGCCGTGGTGCTGCAGAACTACCACAAACTGTGCGACCGCTTTAAGAGCAAGTGCCACACACTGGAGGTAACGCGCGCGCGCGCGCGCGCGCACACACACACACACACACACACACACACACACACACACACACAAAATAATGTAGTATAATAATTCATATAGCATTTAGGTTTAAAACTCTTTAATGTAGGATGTGTGTCTAGTGTAATGAGAGGTTTATAACACACACACACACACACACACACACACACACACACACACACACACTGTGCTGTAGGAGGTGTGTGTAGTGTAATAAGAGGTTTATAACACACACTGCGTGCTGTAGGAGGTGTGTGTAGTGTAATAAGAGGTTTATAACACACACTCTGTGCTGTAGGTGTGTGTAGTGTAATAAGAGGTTTATAACACACTGTGCTGTAGGAGGTGTGTAGTGTAATAAGAGGTTTATAACACACACACTGCTGTAGGAGGTGTGTGTAGTGTAATAAGAGGTTTATAACACACACACACTGCTGTAGGAGGTGTGTGTAGTGTAATAAGAGGTTTATAACACATTGTGCTGTAGGAGGTGTGTGTAGTGTAATAAGAGGTTTATAAAACACACACACACACACACACTGCTGTAGGAGGTGTATGTAGTGTAATAAGAGGTTTATAACACACACACAGCTGTAGGAGGTGTGTGTAGTGTAATAAGAGGTTTATAACACACACTGTGCTGTAGGAGGTGCGTGTAGTGTAATAAGAGGTTTATAAAACACACACACACACACTGCTGTAGGAGGTGTATGTAGTGTAATAAGAGGTTTATAACACACACTGTGCTGTAGGAGGTGTGTGTAGTGTAATAAGAGGTTTATAACACACACTGTGCTGTAGGAGGTGTGTGTAGTGTAATAAGAGGTTTATAACACACACACACACACACACACACACACACTGTGCTGTAGGAGGTGTGTGTAGTGTAATAAGAGGTTTATAACACACACACACACACACACACACACACACACACACTGTGCTGTAGGAGGTGTGTGTAGTGTAATAAGAGGTTTATAACACACACACACACACACACACACACACACACACACACACACTGTGCTGTAGGAGGTGTGTGTAGTGTAATAAGAGGTTTATAACACACACACACACACACACACACACACTGTGCTGTAGGAGGTGTGTGTAGTGTAATAAGAGGTTTATAACACACACACACACACACACACACTGTGCTGTAGGAGGTGTGGTCGTGCTGGATGGAGCTGCTGCAGTATCTGGACCTGGAGTCGGGCTGGTTGAGCGCGTTAGAGGAGACGCTGCAGGCCACAGAGACGCTCCCGGAGAACTCCGACTCCACCAGTCAGGCTCTGGAGGTACGCTGACCTCAGCACCGCTCCCACTGTAACATTACACCACTGGGAGTGTTGTTCATCTCTCTCTCTCTCTCTCTCTCACACACACACTCACTCACACACACGTCCCTATTCTTTGTCTCTCTGTCTTTACCACTGTCTCCGTCTCTCTCTCTCTCTCTTTATGTCTCTCTGTTTGTCTTTGTCTCTTCATTGCTCTTTCTCTCTCTGTCTCTGTCTCTCTCTCTCTCTCACCGTGTCTCTCTCTCTCTCTTTCTGTCTTTTTACCTATCACTCTTGTTGTCTGTCTCTGTTTCTCTCTCCCTGTCACTTCATCTGTCTCTCTATCTTGCACTTTCCTTTTCTCTCTCTTTATCAATCTTCTCTCTCTCTCTCTCTCTCTCTCTCTCTCTCTCTCTGTCACACTCTCTGTGTCTCTGTCTCTCGCTGTCTCTATCAATCTTGTTGTCTCTCTCTCTCTGTCACACTCTCTGTGTCTCTGTCTCTCTCTGTCTCTTTATCAATCTTGTCTCTCTCTCTCTCTCACACTCTGTGTCTCTCTCTCACACACTCTGTGTGTGTCTCTCTCTATCTCTTTATCAATCTTGTCTCTCTCTCTCACACACTCTGTGTGTGTGTCTCTCTCTCTCTCTCTCTCTCTCTCTCTCTCTCTCTCACACACACACTCTGTGTCTCTCTCTCTCTGTCTGTCTCAGTCTTTGGAGTCGGTTCTTCGTCACCCGGGTGATAACAGGACTCAGATCCGGGAGCTGAGCCAGACTTTGATTGATGGTGGGATTCTGGACGACCTCATCACCGAGAAACTGGACAACTTTAACTCTCGCTATGACGACCTCAACCAGCAGGTGTGTGTGTGTGTGTGTTTAGTTTACTGAACTAGTACTGAATTTCTTCATGTGTAATGACCTGTAGCACTTTTATCAGACTCATTGCTCATTGTATTGTGTACTCTATATATATGTGTGTGTGTGTGTGTGCAGGTGCTGGAGCGTCAGGCGGCTCTGGAGCAGCACCTGGGGACGCTGAAGGAGAACGAGGCGGTGTTAAACACACTTCAGGACTCACTCGCTCAGCTCGATCAGACGCTCACGTCCTACCTCACCGACCGCATAGACGCTTTTCAGATACCACAGGAAGCTCAAGTACAAACACACACACACACACACACACACACACACACACACACACACACTCACTCTCACACTTCGTTTTAGATCTCACCTGCGTTTTTTTTTTTTTTTTCCCTGTCTACCAGGCGATCCAGGCTGACATCACGGCTCACGAGGCGTCTCTGGAGGACCTGCGCAGGAGGAACGTGGGGGGGAACGCTCCTGCTCCAGCCTCAGACGGCGGGAAAACCTCGCGTGGAGCCACCATGCTGGATCATCTGCAGGTCAGCGGTGTTAGCGGTAGCACGTTAGCAGGCAAAGGGGCTTAGGCTGGGTTTTTATTACAGTGGAACCTCGGATTGCGACTAACGTGGTTTTACGACTGTTTCGCAAACTGAGCAAAGATTTTTAATACATTTTTATTCGGAAACCGAGCAAGTATTAGTTTACGAGCGCCGAGTATCATGTATCACACATGCGACTGCTTATTTTGACACCGACCGTCACTCTCTCACCTTCTCTCACCGAGGCGAGGGAAGGGGCTAATTCCACACACACACACACACACACACACACACACACACACACACACACACACACACACACACACACTGCGCGCTCCAACGGAAACACTTATCTGTCAGGACTTATTCATACTTTTTTTAAAGGTAAAGTGCAGATTAATTTGTTTTATTTTCATTTTATAGATTGTATTAATTATTTTTATGTATTTATTTTTTGGGGCTGTGGAATGAATAATTTGAGTTGTCATTATTTCTTATGGGAAATGATTATTTGGTTTACGAGTGTTTTGGAATACGAGCCCACTTCCGGAACGAATTATGCTCGTAATCCACTGTATTTATTTTTGCACAGGAGGTGACCTTTCATCCGGGATAAAAGACTTATTTATTTATTTATGATTTGTTCCGGACTTTTTTTACTACGGCGCTCCGAATGCGATCACAGTCATGGGTTAATAAATGACTGACGGCTTTTATGCATTTCTAACTGCTGCACAGCACCGGAACTGGAGACTCCTTCCGTAATTGCAAAATAAACAGATTTTATATATGCACTATATTGTCAAAAGTATTCACTCCCCCATCCAAATCATTGAACTCAGGTGTTCCAATCACTTCCATGGTCACCGGTGTATAAAATCGAGCACCTTGGCATTTGTGAATGAATGTGTCGCTCTCAGGAGCTCAGTGATACGACGCCACCTGCGCGACACGTTTGTGAAATTTCTTCGCTACTAAATATTCCACAATATAAAGTAAAAAGTGGCAGCAATGTGGAACGACAAGCCTTATGTCGCTAAAGCGCAATGCAAAGCGCCGGATGCGGTGGGGTAAATTACGCCTAGAGCAGTAGAGACGTGTTCTGTGGAGTGACCGCTCAACCAGCAGATTTCTTTGTCTGGAAATCTGAGTCTGGGTTTGGCGGTTGCCAGGAGAGACCAGTACATGTCTGGGGTTGTTTAGTGATTAAGCCCCAGGTTCAAACTCCATGACCACCAAGTTACCACTGTTGGGTCCTTGAGCAAGGCCCTTAACCCTCAACTGCTCAGATGTATAATGAGAGAAAATCGCAAGTCGCTCTGGATAACGGCGTCTGCTAAACGTCCAGACTGCGTTGTGCCAAATGTAAACTTTGGTGGAGGGGGGATTATGATGTGCGGTTGTTGTTCAGGAGTTTGGCTCGGCCCCTTCCAGTTCTAGTGGAAAGTATGCTTTAGAATACCAAGGCATTATGGACAATTTCATGCTGCCAGCTTTGTGGCAACAGTTTGACGCGATGGTCCCTTCTGCGACCAACATGACTGTGCACCAGTGCACAAAGCACGGAACATAAAGACGGTGTGAAAGAACTCGACCGGCCTGCACAACCAGAGTCCCGACCTCAACCCTATAGGACACTTTTGGGATGAATTGGACTGGAGAACGGGAGCCGGTCGGCTGGCGTCACGTGGTTCGACTGAGTGGTAGTAATAGCCTTAATGTGGGAGCGCCCCCTAGTGACAGGGAGGAATTGGAATTGGACGGGGAGGAATTCTGCTAAACCTTGTGGAAAGCCTTCACAGAAGAGGTGAAGCTGTTACAGCTGCTAAGAGGGCGGGGCCAACTTCATATCAAACCCTATGGATTAAGAATCGGACATTACTCAAGTCCATATGCAGGTAACGCTGGAAAGCTTGACGCTGAGCACTTGGGGTTTAAGGACTTTACTGAAAGGTCCAGCTGTGGCAGCCTGATGAGCAGGACGACACCTTGACCGCCGAGCCACCCCGCCCTCATTTATTTATTTATTTATTTATTTATTTATTGTCCATAGTTGGTTTAGATTATGCGGTGCACAAGTCAAGTCAAAGCCTTGTGTACTTTCAGAGTTTGAAAAGTGAATCTCTTCATTCTGACCAATCAGTTTGTTCCCACCGTTCTTGGTGGGTTTGCTCTGGGTGCTCCAGTTTCCTCCCACAGTCCAAACACACACGCAGCTTGGCGTTCCCAAATTGCCCGTAACCTTTACAGCGCCAGGGCTCCGGTGAGGATCATATTTTGTTCCCCATTAAGAATAACGGTGTGTGTATGTGTGTGTGTGTGTGTGTGTGCGCGCAGAGGAAATTCCGGGAGATCAACACGAAATTCCAGCTTTTCCAGAAGCCGGCCAACTTCGAGCAGCGCATGCTGGACTGCAAGAGGATCTTGGAGAACGCCCGCGCAGAGCTCCACGTCCTCGACCTCACAGATACACAGCCCGAGCAGATTCAAACACACCTCGCCGGCTGCATGGTGAGCGTATTCACTCACACACACTCACACACACACACACACACACACACACACACACACACACACACACACACACACACAAATCAAACCAGGGTATGTCCATTTCCGTATATTAATGATTCACTGATACATTTGCTCATGATGTCTCATGATGTGTGTGTGTGTGTGTGTGTGTGTGTGTGTGTGTAGAAGCTGTACAAGATGCTGAGTGAGGTGAAGCTGGAGGTGGAGACGGTGATAAAAACGGGCCGACAGATCGTCCAAAAACAACAGACTGAGAATCCCAAGAGCATGGACGAACAGCTCACTGCGCTCAAGTTACTCTACAACGATCTGGGAGCCCAGGTACACACACACACACACACACACACACACACACACACACACCCTGCTTCGTGAATATTAGAAACCTGATGTACTGATGTATTAAAGCTCTGTGTGTGTGTGTGTGTGTGTTAGGTGACGGAGGGGAAACAGGAGCTGGAGAAAGCCCTGTCTCTGTCTCAGAGACTGCACAAGGACAGCGCCGCCCTGCAGGACTGGATCACATCCACACACACACAGTTGGAGAAGAAGATCAACGCGGGAGACATGCCGGCTGACATCGATGCCGAGATTGCCTGGACCAACGTGAGTGTGTGTGTGTGTGTGTGTGTGTGTGTGTGTGAGGGATTCTGTAGGCGTCGTCCTATAGCCGTCAGTGTGTTTTACATGTGTGTGTGTGTGTGTGTGTGTGTGTGTGTGTTGTGCAGGGTCTGCTTAAGGAGAGTGACTGTAAGAAGGTGGATCTGGGGAAGGTGACGGAGAACAGCGCCGCCCTGCAGGCCATAGTGGATGGCAGCGAGGCTCAGCTTGAGGACCAGCTGTTTGTCCTGAATGAGGGATGGCAACAAGTGCGGACGCTCACGGAGGACTGGCTCAGCGCTGTGCTGGTGTGTGTGTGTGTGTGTGTGTGTGTGTGTGTGTGTGTGTGTGTGAACTGAAGATTGTGTCTATTTCATAACGTTTTCCCGCACTTTGATGATCACATGCCAAACCCCACCCACTCCGTAGCATCGTTGGTGGCGGATACATACTCGTGAACAAACGAATAAACAAATATTCCCCTGACAGACAAACCACTGGACGTTACATATACGTTTTGTTTCAATAGCACGATTATGAGCCAATAGGAAGCAAGGAGGCGGGGCTATCATGTCTTTCATCACCAAAAAAAAAATGAAATAAACTCGTTATTATTATCTTATTATCCAGTAGCTGTATGTAGCAGTATGGGAACAAATGACTCGTGCGATCCTAGACCGTATGGTTCTTGTGGTATGAAAATCTACACAGGATGTGAGGAGGGGGCGTGGCTTAGCTTTGTTGCCGTGACAGCCCAAGAGAAATTCAGCTCCTCCTCCTTCTGTCTTGGGAACGGTTAGTGCTAGAGCTTATCACGTTGTATTAGCTCTTGTTAGCTACATTGGCACCTCTGACTTTTAAAAAAAAATTTTTTTTCTTTAATTTATTTAAAAAAATATATATATATTTTCAATTGTATTTTATTTGTAATACTGTGATACAGAAAATCCCTAATTATTTACCTACATTTTGTCTTTTTGAACCTCAGTGTGAAAACTGAAGTTTTTTTTTTAATATCGTATATTCTTAGTATACAATATAAAATAAAATAAAAAAATCTATTTTGACATTAAGGTTCAAAAAGACAAAATTTATGTGAAAAAGGAGTGAAAATAAAATGTTTCTGGTTCTCAAAATTTCATTATTGACAACTAAAACACATTACAGTGGAGCTCGGATTGCGACTAACCTGGTTTACGAGCGTTCCGCAAACCGAGCAAAGATTTTTAATAAATTTTTAATTGGAAACCGTATCATGTATCACACATGCGACTCTTATTTTGACACCGAGCGTCACTCTCTCACCTTTTCACCCTGTTAAAACGATGTTTCTGTTGTGTTTGTGTGTGTCCGTTTGTTGTGAAACTTAAAAAGTGATTCCGTTAGTATGCGCTCACGCCAGTGTCAGAGAGATTTCTTTTTTCCTGTTAAAACAGTGTTGTGTGTGTGTGTGTGTGTGTGTGTGTGTTGTGAAACTTAAAAAACGAGGTGGGGAGAGGGAGGAGGAGTGTTACTGTGTAAAATGAGGCGAGGGAAGGGGCTAATTCCACACACGAGCACACACATACACACACACACACACACACACACACACACATGGCGCCTGCGCGCACCAATGTAAACACTTCTCTGTCGGGATTTATTTGTACTTTTTTTTTTAAAGGAAAAGTGCAGATTAATTTGTTTTATTTTCATTTTATAGATTGTATTAATTATTTTTATGTATTTATTTTTTGGGGCTGTGGAACGAATAATTTGAGGTGTCATTATTTCTTATGGGAAATGATGACTTGGTTTAAGAGTGTTTTGGAATATGAGCCCACTTCCAGAACGAATTATGCTCGTAATCCAAGGTTCCATTTTTTCGTGCCAGCGATCAGTTGGATATCATTGTGTGATTGTTGGGCCTCGTTGTCATATAACATGAACAGCCAATCTGTTGTCAAAGTTTTGGATTGAATTGTGTGTGTGTGTGTGTGTGTGTGTGTGTGTGTGTGTGTGTGTGTGTTTTGCAGAATCATCAGCGCGAGGTGGAGATGTTTGATGAGAACTTGGCTCACATCAGCACCTGGCTCTATCAGACCGAGATCCGTCTGGACGAGACGGAGAAACTTCCCGCGGCCGAGAGGGAGAGAGTGGTGAAGGTGATGGACACACACACACACACACACACACACACACACACACACACACACACACACACAAGCTAGACGCTCCTCTGAGACGCTGGAAGTATTTCCTCCATGTCTAAATTAATCTTCCTCTGTCTCTCTGTCCCTCTATCCGTCCGTCCGCCCACCCGCAGGCTGTGCTGAGCGAACTGGAGGCGATGAGCGCGAGGGTGGACGGCGCCCGTGACCAGGCCGTGATCCTGATGACCGGCAGAGGGCCCGCATGCAGAGACGTGGTGGAGCCCAAACTGGAAGACCTGAACCGCAACTTCCACAAGGTGGCGCAGCACATCAAAACCGCTCAGGTAGGTGACCTCGCGTGATACGCTCGAGGTTGTTCCCCATGGCTCCAGGTTGCTCCAGGTCAGCGCTTGTTCTTGTACCTTGTCCGCAGGGAGAGGGGGCGGCGAGGGAATCGGGTGTTCCTCTGTCCTCGTCTGAGCTGCAGGAGTTCGAGGCGGAGTTACAGACGACGCTCGGCGCGCTGGAGCAGCAGGAGCCCGCACACGCACCTGATGAAGATAAGGTACGAGAGGTTTAACCTCACTTTGTAACAGGAAGCTCTACTGACTTGTGTAGTGCGTTTACGAATATGTAAATTAGGGAACGCTCCATGGCTCAACCAACCAGTCTCAATTTAGCATAAATTTGCATACGAGAACGGGGTTGGCTCTCGGGTTTTATGATGTAATAGTCGCTGTATCGCATATTAATGCTGATTAAATAAAAACTGTACTGTACAAATACATGATGGTGTGTGTTCACACTCACTGTGGATAAGGTGATTCCACATAATCGTGTGTGTGTGTGTGTGTGTGTGTGTGTTCTAGCTGGATGAAGAGAAAGCTCGTGTTGAGGAGGTCTTGAGGAGAGGAGAAGAGCTGATCCAATCTGCGTCAGATGACAAGAGAGATGAGATACGCCTAAAACTACAGCTTCTACACACTCGCTACAGGGTACACACACACACACACACACACACACACACACACACACACACACTAAAGAAAGAAATGATACACCTTTACCTCAGACAGCCCTGACATGACTGCCGTCCGAGCGCGACGTAATCCAGACGTCACTCTTTTCCTCCCGTCCTCTGTCTCAGGAGCTCCACATCATCCGGATCCGTCGGGTAGGCGTGGTTTGTCAAGACTCCGCCCCCACCTCGACCCTCCACGCCCGTCAGGAAGAGCAGCGCACGTCTCTCTCGCCGTCCTCTTTCTTCCTGGACGTCAACAAGGTTCTGCTGGCCATGGCAGACAACGAGCTCCTCCTCAATTCATCAGAGCTCAGCGGCGGCCTGTTCGAGGATTTCTCAAGCCAGGAGGACACGCTCAGGGTAACCAATTTTAAAACGACTAATTTATTATTTATTTATGATTATTAATATATCATCATGATTACTCCTTCAAATAACTTGCTCTTCTTTTTATTTTTTAACGTCATGCGTTAGGCGCTTTGTTTGTTCAGGACCCTTTTACACTGTTTACAAATATTTTTACATTTTCTTTTTTTTTCATTATTAATTGTGTGGATCGGTTGTAGGTTTAAAGCGGCAGTATGTAACTTTGATCGCCTTCTGCACCGAACAAGTACAACTCTGAGTAATCCCAAAGCATGTTGTGCCAAAGTGAAAATCCCGACATTGTACGCTTTTAATTCGTACTGTAAGTTGGGTATCCACGGCAACCCAAAGCAGCACAAGAATTTCACATTTTAAAGCAGCAGTTTGCAAAAAAAAAAAAAAAAATCTTGTTTTTTGTTTTAGCCAAACTTAAGAAATTGTGATTCATTAAAAAAAAAAAGGCATAATTAAAAATTACTGATGAAACGTCCTAATGCAGCTTTAAAATTCACCATCTGTTTGAATCTGAACTGAACAACATAACAAAAATAATCTAACAAAAAAAATGATTACGCTCACAAAACGCAGCTTTAAAATTCACATACTTGTATACTGATTTGAACTGAATGAATAAATATAATTACGTAATCAAGATTTGTTGTTGTTGTTGTTGTTATGTTGTCCACTCTAAGAAAAAAAATACATACTGCACCTTTAAACTTTAGCCACCACGCCGCAATCGAAATGAATGGCATTATGAATAATTACATCATCATCATCATCATCATCTCACACATCTCAGAATTCCTTAATTATTATTTTTAAGACTGAATGAGATCTGGAACGGACGACACACGCACGTCATGTCATATCGTCTCGACTGATCTTCTTCCTGTCTGTGTGTAGAACATAAAGGAGAGTCTGGAGCGAGTCGGCGAGCAGGTCACGGCGTTAAACGAGCATCAGCCTGACGTGATCCAGCACGCCTCCAAGCAGGAAGTGGTGCAGATGGGTGACGCGCTGACGCAGCTGAACGCCGAGTGGGATCGCGTCAACCGCATGTACGGCCAGCGCAAAGGGTGAGTTCACGTCCGCGTTCACTTTTTACCCAGCGTGAGCTGCCGAATGGATGAAGGTGGAGGGGTTTCATCGTGCTAATGGATTTGTAATCTAGTTATACTTGTGGAACGTCTAGTCATCAGTTATGAAGTTTATATATTGTACAGTCACTGAAACTGGAGACTCCTTTCATGCACATTAAACATACAGATTTTGACCTGTTTATTTTGAAGGTTAGCATAAAGATCTTTATTTCTATAGAAACAAGCGCGCTAATGTACACCATGACACTTGAGCTCTACTTTAGGAGGCGGAGCCTAGCGATGATCGGGATTCTTCTCGTCCGAGATAAATCACTGCCGGTTCCTTTGTGACGTCATTGATGTAAGATACAGATTTGTACCTGTCTCCTGCCATTGGTCCAAGATTAAACATTTAGGTTTACCTTGGGTAAAGTGGGTCCGTGGTGTACAAATGAAACGGTGAAGCTCCGCCCATCCAATCAGCGACATCGTCACGGAACGGAGGATGAAATTTGCTGACATGTATTACACGGCACGTGTTAAACGTCACGTATTGCACACCATGTATTATACACGAGGCCGGCCCTGCGTCATGCGACATCGCACTTTTGCGAAATCCAAGCGGCATCGGCACCGAAATCGTGGGTTGGAGCTCGGTAGGATCTAATGGTCTAAACGGAGCGGAACATTTTAATATTTCGCTGAATAAATAGCTAAGAGACTAAGAGAGAAGGGGGAAAAAAAAAAGTCTCTCTGAAAGTTCACAGAGTTTCCACGTCTCGTCCTGGTCACATGACTACCCTTGCGCTTCGTCTTCATTCTTCAAAGCACGAGCTTTAAGTGCTTCCGTTTCATTAATATTCGGCGCTCGCAGTGGCCTTTGTGTAACTTCTAAAATTCTTCAACTGAAACAGGGTCGCCGGATATCACGGATAATAACATGCAAATGAGCGTAATGGTGCAGTCTGGGAGAAACCGCGCGTCTGTTAAACGCATTAAGAGTATTAATCCTGGTTTATCTGACATCTCGAGCTGGTTCTGCTTTTAAAAGAAACGATGTGAATTGTGGAGGCTGCTGACCCCTGAGCGTGTGGGCGATCCGAATCAGACGTGTGTGTGTGTGTGTGTGTGTGTGTGTGTAGATCTTACGATCGTGCCGTTGAGGAATGGAGGCAGTTTCACTGCGACATCAATGACCTGTCTCAGTGGCTGTGCGACACCGAACAGACTCTGGCGGATGAAACTGGACCTGAGGAAGACCCGGAGCGTGCACGCGCTCAACAAGAGGTCAGTACAAAGGGTCAAGGGTCAAAACAGGAATCAGAGAGCTTGAAAATTGGGTACATTCGGGTAGTTCCCTCCTCCAATCGCCCCCCCCCCAAAAAAAAGGAGCAGGCTTCTACTCTGATGAAATGCCTGCATGACCTCAAAGAGAAAGACTCACATCTGTAACATCTGGTTTCTAGGAAATTGAGAAAACTGAGGAAATTAGGAACCCAGGAATTAGAAAATCGAAATAGTCCCAGGCGACCCGCGAGTATGTGTGCGTTTTGACGTGTGTTTGTTGTGTTCAGGAGCTGGAGGAAGGCCTGACGAGTCACGAGGCCATGCTGGCTGACCTCGTGCAGTCGGGAGATCACATCATCACACAGTTGTCGTCTCCGGACGGTCCTCTGCTCCAGGACAAGCTGGACAACCTCACGAAGCGCTGCGCGATCGTACACACGCGAGTCGCCGAGCGCCGCCGCAGGTACGGGGAACACACACGGCAACGCGGTAGACGGGTCTCGTGTTAGTTTGAGTCTCGTGTTGGTAGACTGCGATGTTCTCTCAGACATTTACGCTGTTAGTGTGAAGCCGACATGCGATAGGGATTTTTGTTTGATACTTTTTGGACTTCCTGTTGGAGGTCGCAGCATGCACTGTAAGTTTGTGTAGAAAAATCGAGACTTTTCTTTGAGGTGAAGAAACAAAGGTGCACTAATAAAGCAGTTCTTCTATGTTTGTTTCTGTGTGTGTTTAGGTTAACGGCTGCCGATCCCTCGGTGTTAGAAGTGCTACGGCGCAGTGCTGATTTGGGGCACTGGCTGGAGCAGACCGAGGCTGCTGCTTTGACGCTGCCTGCGACTGCCGCTGACCAAAACCTGCGAGAGTTGAAGGTGAGGCGTCGCAAGCCATCGTGGCACTGGTACCACCTTTACCACTGGTTTTTTTTAAGGTCCAGGTCCACAACAATAATCCGAATCGACTCTTCATCGGACTAATCCTGTCCTGTCCTTGTCTGATGAGCTTTTTTCAGCTAAATGTTATGCTAAAAGAGGTTATGATCAGGATCGGATAAATCCACCACAGAAGCAAAGATCTTTTAATGTGTAGAAATCTTGAGCTCCTGAACTACAGTTACTGGCGGTCTCGATTCAGAACCTTCGGAACGCCATGTGCCAGTTTGGATAACAAAATGGTAGATGCATTGTTTGTGCTATTGTATATGTAACATGAGGAAATTATAGTTCACTCACTCTCACTTAGTCACTGTAGCACTTATCCTGTCCAGGGTTGAGGGGGACCTGGTGCCTGTCCCTGGGGACACAAGGCAAGATGCGTCTGCATTCTCTCATACACTTGAGTAAACTGGGAATTAGCCCAATCTGCATGTCTTTGGAATGTGTGAGGAAACCGGAGTACATGGAGGAAACACACCAAGCACGGGGACAACATGCCATGAACTCCATGTATGCAGACCCGAAAGCGGGACTCAAACCATCAACCCTGGAGGTTTGAGGCCACAGTGTTGACCGCTACAATACCTGCTGCCTGCTGCCTGTTATAGCTCAGCTGCGTTTAATTTTTTCCCAGAGGTGCCCTTAGATAATTAATGCAGATCTTCAGCAGGATATTTTCCCGTCGGGTCCTTTTTCTACTAACCATTTGGATCATCTTTAACCTTCTGTCTGTATATCAACATCTGTCATACATCCTCTCTCTCTCTCTCTCTCTCTCTCTCGTTCAGGCTCTGACAGAGGAGATGGATTTGCAGAACGACAGTTTGACCTGGCTCAACCGGAACGGTTCCCAGATCCTTGCCAGCTCCAACCTGAAGTCTCACGAGAGAGAAGCTCACGCCTCCAAACTCCGGCAGATCAACATGACCTGGAGCAAAGTAATCCCCCGCTCACGCGCTCCCTACACTAACGACATACACTTGTGTAAGAGGACCAAAACACTTTCTCGTGTTGTTTCTCATGGTTCTCTCTTCCTGTAGGTGACGCAGGAGTTGTTAGAGAAGGTCAGGGAGGTGGAGGCCAGGCTGCAGTTCCAGGACAGGATGAACCACTTGAGCGACTGGGTCCATCTTACCCAGCAGCCCCTGAGCGGACGCGCTGAGCTGTCAGTCACTGAAGCGCAGGTGAGCTATGATACCCTTCAGAGCCCACAGATTCTCCGGTCGTTAGAAATAACCCCCAGAAATCGAGATGGACTCAGTCAGCAAGGTCGTCTTACTCTCAAATAATTTGGTCTTTTCCTTTCGTTTTTGTTTCTCCTACTTGTTTCTTTTCCTTTTTTTTTCCATCTTCCTCTAGCTTTTTAATTATTTGTGCGGCTTCTGTCTTCTCATTTTATTTCTCACTGGTCCCTTTAGAAGCTTCATAGTTATGGGATGTATTCAGTCAACAAGGCCATGACCTGTTTAACCCCTGGTTGTTTGTCTCGTCCTAAAGGCTCTGGAGTCGGCTGTGAGGGAGCGGAGAAGGGAGCTGGACGAGTTGCTCACACGTTCCACCGATTTACACCGGACACAGCAGCTGCTCCCTCAGGAAAAGGTCTGGTTTCAACTTTTACTGTGTTTTTCTCACTCTTTGTGTACTTTAAATTCAGTAAAAAAAAAAATTATTATATTATTTTTAGGAAATTTACATCTGTTGGAATTTCCTATGGTGTCCCTCAAGGCCCAAGTCTAGGTCCGCTCTTTTTTAACATTTTTTTTTTTTATATACAAGGGAAATCTGTCAGCTGGTACATGCTAGTTTGTGTATCTACACTTTGCATGACTGGTTTCCTAATTTTCTGCAATGATTTAAAAGTATCGGCCAAATGAGTCAATTTATGGAAGAGGAGTCGCATGTTCCTGAAATTTCAAAATGTCAATTTGGACTCGACTTCTTGACTATCAGTTCCTTCACTATTTAGGGAAAGACGACAAATAGAAATGGTCGATTTAACATTTGAAAAGTCAGGTTTCTCTAATTGTAAGCAAGTTCATAGAAATAATGGTGTTAGATGTTCTCACACACACACACACACACACACACACACACACACACACACACACACACACACACACACACACAAATCGCACTGTCTGTAGCAATAATTGGAACAACTGCTGGCTCAAGTCATTGAGTTATCGCTAATGTTAGCCGTGTTGTGGAAAGGCCATGAAACAAGTCCGTAAACTCAGACTAGTACAGTTACAGTTTCAAATGTAAATTTTGCAAAGCTATTACAGGAAATGAATCGACACCAGCTGAGCAATCAGAGTTGAGAATTAAACAGTGACCAAGTAGGAAACTAAATGATATGAGGGAACAAAAAGAAGGGCCAGAGTACAGAGCCTTGAGGAACTCCTGTATTTTATTAATAGATATATAGATATAAAACAAAGTTTTAGAGAGAGATAAGATAGTAGACAGAAAATGTTATAAATGAATGTGTGTGTTGACAGGGTAAAATGGAGAAGCTGGCAGCAGACTGGAAAGTTCTGGAGCTCACACTGAAAGACAGGACACAGGTGTCTCAGTCACCGTGGACGCACCAGATCTCACAGCAGCCGCTGTCTCCAGGTTTGAGACTGGCCACTTACACGCACGCACACACACACACACACACGCACACACGCACACACGCAAACGTATACGGAGACATACGCATACACAAGGAAAAACATTCATACACACACACTCTTCAACAAACAGACTTGCATACACTCACATAAACATATATGCATACGCACAGACACGCGCATAACACACACACTTAAACATACCTAAACACATGCATACACACAGAGAAACATACATAGAAGAACACTTGCATACACACACACACAGTCTGAACTGGGTGATAAAGTGTGTGTGTGTGTGTGTGTGTGTGTGTGTAGTGTTTGTGGAGGTTCAGAGGTCAGTGTTACTGGGCGAGGCTCCTCTCAGCGCAGTGTGTGTGAGCGATCGGGCCACAGAACTGGCCGACTGGCTGCAGCTCATCCAGCAGATGCTCAAATCCAGCATCGTTACCGTGGGAGACACAGACGAGATCCGCACCACCATCAGCCGCCTCGAGGTGTGTGTGTGTGTGTGTGTGTGTGTGTGTGTGTGTGTATATACGTAATTGCAAGCTTTTTAATAAAATCACCCTTTTATTAAGGACAGATAAAGTGTGCAACTGCGTGTGTGTGTGTGTGTGTGTGTGTGTGTGTGTGTGTGTGTGTGTGTGTGTGTGTGTGTGTAGGTGACTAAAGGTGATCTGGAGCAGAGACATCCTCAGCTGGAGGAGATTTTCACTCAGGCTCAGAACATCAAGAACAAGACGTCCGACCTGGACGTGCGCACCTCCATCACGGAGAAACGTGCGTGTGCCACATCTTCATTTCTGCCTCGTCGTCTCCGTGTCTTCTCGTCTCGTCTCATCTCTTCTCTTCTCTTCTCTCCTTCCTGCACCTCGCTGCATTTCACTCGATGCTGCTTCTCATTTTTTTCCTCTTAAACTCGACCTTGTTGTTCTTCTTCATAATACTTAATTCTTCACGCTGCCTTGTTTCTTTTCTTTTTTTGCTTCTTTTTCGACTTTTTTCTTTATCTTTCGTCCACTTTTTTTCTTGTCTTTGTTTTCTTCCTCTTTTTCAATTCACGTTTTTTATTTCATTCTGTTTTAGCTTCTCCTCTTCTTTTTCCTCACCCTTTTGCATTTTAATCTTCTCTGTTCCTACTTGTTCTTTTTATTTTCTGTTCATCTTTTCTCATCTCTTTTGCTTATTTTCTTCTTTCGTCTCTTCTTTTCTTCTTCCCCTACTTCTTCTTTTGTTAATTCTTCTTCCTCTGTGGTGTCATTTTTGCATCTTAGTATTTGCTGATTCATGTTTGCTTTTCTTCTTTCTTTTTTTACTTGTTCTTTCTTCTTTTTAAACATTTTTTTTAACCTTCTTTCATCTTTCCTACTTGTTTTTCTTCTTCATCCGTGTCTTCTTTGTGTTTGTCTTTTTTTGCGTCATGCTGCTTCTTTACTTCTTTTGCTTCTTTTTATCATTTTTTTTCTTCCTTTTTACTTACTTGTTGCTCCTTCTGTATATTAATTTTGTTAATATATTAGTTTTTTGGTTGTTGAGCTGTTTTTTTTTTTTTTTTGTTTAGTTTTTTTGCTTCTCATTTTTTGTTTTTTCCTCTTATTAATCGTCATGGTAACTTTATCTTCAAAAAATATAATTTTAAAGACAAATTTAAACCTTCCTTCGTTTTCCAAAGTTTTTTTTTTTTTTTTTTTTTTTTCCAGAACATTCTTTTCGGACGTCTGCTGTATTTACTTGTTAAGCAAATACGTGAACTGACGTTTTTTCCTGTTTGCACTCGGTTTCATTTCCAGTGGAGAAGGTGCGCAGCCAATGGGACGGCACGCAGCACGGCGTGGAGGCGCGGCTCCTGCAGCTGGATCACATGACCGCGCACAGCGAGCAGTGGCGGGACCAGTGGGCACGCGTGAAGTCTCTGATCGGTCACAACGAGGCGCGTTTGCACAACCTGCTTCAGTCGAGCCGAGAGCCGCTCACCAAGCAGATCGGCGACAACAAGGTGAGGGAGGCGGCCGGCCCCATCCAGGAATTAGGCCACACCCACAGGTCTAAAGCGGCCTGCTGGAGAATCCGTGTTTTATCGACGCTCTGTGCATCGAACCCACGTTTTAACATCACGCTCGCAGTGCCGTGATTATCCTGTAGGAGGAGCTCCAGCTCCAGTGATTTCCCCAGTCCTGGCCGCGCCGTCTGGCTTCATGTTGATCAGATAGTCATTTAATGGCTGTAAAAGGAGCAGAGCGTTTTAGCGTCGTTTCACAGATCATGTTGCGCTTCATCTGGAACGCGCTCCAGGCCTCTCACTCTCAGAGCACGTCCTGATCACTGCTTTCTCTCCGACGTGGAATCGATACTTGTTTCCCCATTTACTTATTAAGCGCAGAGGAACAGAATGTTTTTCTCTCTCTCTCTCCACTCTCTCCCGTGTCAAGGCCTTCCTGCAGGACCTGAGCCGAGAGCACGCGACCGTGGCGGCGTTTAACGAGCTCTGCGCTCAGCTGCTGCAGGACTACGCCACCGATGACACGCGCAGGGTCAAAGAGGTGATGGACAAAACCATCGTGTCCTGGAACACCATCAATAACAGGTACACACACACACACACACACACACATAAAATAAAATAATCAATATTCAGCATGAGAGCTGTCAATCAGTGCAGCACACACACACACACACACACACACACACACACACACACACTCGGAGCACATTGATGTGATGTCACTGCTTCACACAGATCACACACTTCCTGTTCTTTCCTTCTTTTCCTTTCACTCCATTTCCCTTTTATTCTTCTTTTCACTTCGCTTATCTTTTTCTTTCTCTTCTTTCCCTTTTCTTTGTTTTGTTTCTCTTTCCTTCTTAGGACTTTGTTCTTCCTCGTTTTCCTTCTGTTTCTTTCACTTGCTTATCTGTTCCCCCATCCTTTTCTCTTCCTTCCCGTACCTTTTTGTTTTTCATTTCATTTTCTCTTCCTTCCTTCCTTGTCTCCTTAGCTTCGTTTCACTTCCTTTCCTTTCTCTTCTTTTTTTCTCTTACTTTCCTTAAATTCCCATTTTTCCTTTTATTTCCTTTTTTTTCCATTAAACTCTCCTTAACGTTAACTTCCCTTTTTTCATTTTGCTCTGCCTCACTTTCCTTTCAATTCCAGTTCTCTATGACTTCTTCCATTCCCTTTTTTTTTTCCTCCTACCTTTCTCTCTCTCTTTTTTCCTTTTTTTCCTTTCATTTCATTTCCTTCCCTGTCAACTGATTCTCTTTAAGTTGTTTCACTTCCTTCTTTTTCTTCCTTTTCCTTTTCTTTCCTTAACTTTACTTAACCTTCAGTCCACGTTGCTTTGTTTTTCTTCTTTTCCATTTCTCCTCCTCTCTTTCCCCTCAGATGTGTAACAGGTCACCTGGAGGTCTTTGCATCTGTATCTCTCTCTACAGGGATTGAAATCACGTCATTTCCGACTTCGGCGCTTTCGACAGCCGAGGATTCCACCCTTTGCCAATTACTGTTGAGAAATAAAAGTTAATGAACAGAAGGATGAATGGCTGTTGATGTGTGTGTGTGTGTGCTCGTCAGTGTTAACTGTGTCGTGTCTCTCAGGGCGTCAGACCGCCAGACGGTTCTCGACTCCGAGCTGAAGAACCTGCAGGCGTCCCTCAGGGAGCTCGAGGGCTTCCTCAAATGGCTACAGGAGGCGGAGACGACCGCCAACGTCTTGGCCGACGCCTCCCAGAGGGAGGAGCTGTCTCAGGACTCCGCCCACATCCGAGAGCTGAAGGGGCAACTAGATGTAAGTGGCGCGTTCGTGGTGTCGGCTCCGACACAAGCCGCGTGCGTGATGAGTAGCGTTAGCGGCTGTCGAGACAAGATGATTTATGTTGTTGAGTGTGAAAATCAGTGTGTGTGTGTGTGTGTGTGTGTGTGTGTGTGGTTTTAATTTATCCAAGCTGTCTTCTGGCATGAAGCGGTTACATGTCGATGTAATGAAGTTGTGCTCGAGGCTGACGTGCCTGAGCGATCTGACGTGATCTCGGCATATTAAAGTCTGGATATTATTAGAAGTGTGTTTGTGTGTGTGTGTGTAGATACCCAGGCACACCCTCTATTCTGGTATCACCCTGTCTCCTCTCATTTGTATATGCTTCAAGCCAACTTGGTTGTGTGTGCACATGTAAAGTAAGAATTTGTGTGTGTGTGTGTGTGTGTGAGCGAGAGAGACGTATTTTTTTTCCTTTGATATTTTTCCCCACCAAACTTATTATATTATGGGATGGAAAATTCCCCCGGACTTCCTTTAGCGCTAAGTGAACATCGGCGTGAACAGGTCTCTAGCGCGAGCGGATGGATGAGCAGCTCGCGCGCTCTGTCCGCTTCCTCACGGGGCCGGGTGGTTAGGGGTCGGAGCGGCGGTCAGATAAAATGCCTGGTCTGATATGCTGCAGCACGACTCCGGCGAGTAAAACCCATTCCCTGTAAGATGGCAGTACTTTAAATTCCGCGTGTGGTTGATTTGTTCCCGCTTCAGCTCGGCGCTTAATGACCAGGCCCTCGGGGAAGGCGTTGAGTAAAGTGTACTGGAGTGCGAAGAAGATTCAAATCACCAGGAATTCATTTTAACACCCCCCCTACGCTGCAGCGAAACCTTCAGGACTGGCTTTAACACCTGCCTCCAGTCTCGCGGGGTCCACACACACCGCACGCCACACAGCGTATTGAAGCGAATTCGCGCGGTGAAAGGCGTCCGTCATTAGCTGCCGTGTTGAACGCGATATCAAAGATCATAGACGGATCTTAGGGGTGGAACGGAGCGCGGGCTCGCCGGTCGGATCGCGTCTCGGGTTTGAGTTGGATCACTTTTCAGGTCACAAACAAACGAACAAAAAAATAGACACGAGTTCGCTTTCCTTTTGTTGTTTGTAGACTTTATGAAAAGGAAATTTTGTAACCAGTTATACAGAAATCACTTCAGACATTCAGTTGGGTCTCCAGTGTGTATGTGATTTCCTCCCTCTAATGTGACCTCATATGGTCGCTCGGTTCTGCTGTTCCATCGAGGGGCGTGGCTCAGCGGTAGCTCATTTACATAAACGCTGAAATGGCGTGTTTGGAAGAGGAGTAAAGGGAATTGATGATGTGCATTAAATTTAAAAATGACATTTAATTCAGATTTCTGTTAAAGGCGTTAACACTCTCTCACACACACACACACACACACACACACACACACACACACATTGAGACCTGTGTTAACTTGTTATAGAGATTGTAAAATACGGGACCTTTAATTAAGAATCATTTCTTCTTTCTTTTTGATTGTGTAGAAACCGGCTACTGTTCATCCACTGGTGTGTGAATGAAAGGAATGATTTTCTTTTTTACTCACTATTGTACTGTATTTTAACCAAAAAAAAAAAAAAAAAACTAATAATAAGTGAGTTACATTTTTTATATTCTTGGCCCAAAAAAAGTGTCCTGAGTGGGTAATAAATTGAAGAAGACTTTTTTTCAGTGAAACAAAATGTTTGAGTATTCAAGGTCTCGTATTGATGTAATTTGGACTGCTTTTGTTGTAATAAGTGCTTTATCAGCACTTCCTACAGTAGGCAGGGAGATTTTTTTTTCAGGGAGATCTGGCAACCCTGACCAGCACAGACCGAGAGCGAGGGCGAAACGTGGAGCGAGCGGAAATACACTTTTATTTCACACTAAGATGGTTAAACCTCGCGCCTATGTAGGATCAACTCCGCTCCATTACACCACCACCAGATGCTCAAGGTGCTTTTATTCATCCGTAGACCAGGCATTAGCATAATCGCATACCTGACATTCCTTGATTGATGACTTCTGTAAGCCTTAAACTTTGCATATACAGGTATATATATATATATAAACGTAGTATATGTGTAGTATTTAATTTTTGTTCTGCCTACAGTGTGTGTGTGTGTTTCGGGGCAAGTCAGGAGACGGGCAGTGGAACAAAAATCACCATCCACATTTGAATCCAGGGAACCATTTACTTTATCCCCATGGGGCCATTTAAGGTGCGCAGAGTAGTAAAGAAAAAAAAAAAGGCATCAGTGCAAATACAAAATAAAATAACATAAATAAAGTACAACTGATGGAATGATGAGAAATGGAATTGCGATGATTTGATTAAACCAGGAAATTACTCGAAAACCACAGGCGTTGTCACGGCATCTGATGGTCCGGATGGGAAGCGTCACGTGTCTGAGTTGCCCCACGAATCCAGACAGTTCCGATTAATCAAACGGTGCGTACCCCATGCCCGCCTCCATCCGAACACCCGGACAGTGTGAGAGACTTCTTCCCTTTCTCCCCGAGGTTCCCAGCATGCCCAGATTGTGTTCACTCAAGAGCCGCCTTGTGAGGCCGCGAATGGGAAAACGGAACGGACCGTTTCTCCGAGAGCGAGAGATTTCTCTGCGGAAGTGGATCCAGTACTTGGCTTTGGTTCAGCACATTTCCATCAGGACGTCCTTTGAAAACCATGAATCAGTCATCAGCTTGTCATCGTCTCGAGCCCCGGAGCTTAAAGACGAAAAAATACACCCAAAAAAATAAATAAAAAAATGTGTGTGTGTATATATATATATTTTTTTATCCCGTCCGGTCTATAAGAATAACATAACCGCTTTATATCTAACGAGGTGGACTTGAGATTTTTTCGGGGTGCATAATTATCATCAAGAAATCATTACTCTGAATGTTGAATTGACCGAAGCTATGATTAAGCAAGATAAGTGCTTCAATCAGGGTTTAATTGTCTGGGTGTGGGTTAGGCAAATGAGGCCCTTCACTCTCCTTATATTGTATGTGCTCGGCGTTAATCCTGACCGGAGAATTTATTTTAAAGCAAAAAACACATCATACATTAATTGATATGCATTACAGCGTGCATTACTTCCCTGGACCTTTGTGCATCGATAAATATTGTAAATAGCATTAAACCTGGGACAGTGTAGATATTGATAGTAGGAAAGCTTTCCAACACTGTGTGTTTATTCAGACTAGACGACACTTAGCTTTTTCAAATTCTCTTTAGCGTAATCCTTGGATTGTCGATTAATTGTAAAGAACAATAAAATATGTGGCTGACGTAAGTACCGTATTCTGTTATTTTGCATTGTTATCTAAAGTCCCGGTTTGACTTGAACGCCACTTATACAGTACATTATCTTCTACAGATCATTTCTCCACTCATCAACTCCCTCTCTTCCTTCTTCACACTTAGCTACAGGATATAGATTTTTTTTTTTTTTTTTTAAAGGCCCGAGTCCTTTTATTCCGACGCGGCACGTGTGAACGACGGGTCAGAGACGAGTGCTGGAGGTGATCGCGCGTTCATGCCTTTTCTTCTTCTCTGTTTTGTTCTTTTGCTCTTTCTTTTTTTTTTTTTACAGCCTTACAGCTTGCGTTTACTCTATTGACGTGTGCTCTTTTGTAGATAGCAGCGAGATGGCATTCGTTTCATGCGTTTCCAAAAAGACATAAAAGAAGTATAAATATTTCGGAAAGAGTACGGCGGGGATGTAAACAAAATAAAAATGTGAAGCGTGCTAGTGAGGGAAGGTGTTTTATAGCTGCTGCAACATAAGTGATAAGAAGTCTTGTTTTGTTGACAGAAAGAAATTAAATTCAAAAACTCATTTAATTTTATTGACTGTAACTTGGCGGCACGGTGGTGTAGTGGTTTGCACTGTTGTCTTGCACCTCCAGGGTCGGGGTTCGATTCCTTCCTCTGTGTGCATGGAGTTTGCATGTTCTCCCCGTGCTTGGTGGGTTTCCTCCGGTTTCCATTGGTCGTAGTGTGTGTGTGTGTGTGTGTGTGTGTGTGCCCCCGTGACCCTGAATACAGGATTAAGCGGTATAGATGATGAGTGAGTGACTGTAACTCTAGTTTGAAATGAATTGTTTGTGTTAGCTTTTTATTAAGGTAACAGCTTTATCTAGCGTTATAATCAAAGGCTAAATTAGCTGTTAGCGATATATGATTAGATATTAAACACTTGCTACACCTGAACACACGGGGTCCTGTGTTCCCTAGTTCATATTTCTGTTAATACACATTAACTTGGTATGGTTGATTAGAACGTGATCCATTTCAAGATAAACATTTCCTCATTTCCTTTACGCGTAAAGCCTAACAGTGAAATGCTAGCTAGCTGAATTGTAAGCCTGAGACATTGGCTGGTTTTGTGACGACCTTCTTTCTTTCTTTCTTTGTTCATTTCTTAAAGCTAACATCATTATCTAGCTTTATGAGACTAGATTAGCAAAACGCAAAATGGCAGTTAGCTATTAGCGCTATACAGTTGGATATTAAATATCTAGCTAGCTACCCTGACGTAATCGCTGAAGCCAAAATGGCGAATTGGAGCTAATCTTGACGTAGCATGTCAAGCTGTAAAACTTTAGCAAAATCTTTGGAAGTCGCAAGTTGTGTGTTGAAGAGCTGTGGCTTATTCTTGAGGTGAATAATAAGTGTAATTACAATTTAATTCTGATTGTAGGTTTTTTTTTAATTACAATTTTAGCAACATACGTGAGGGAATGTTGTGCTTTTGTTGTATTTCCATTGTCATGTATGTATAAAGCCTAACTGTTGCATGCTAGCTAGCTGAATTGCTACGCTGAGTCATTGGCTAGTTTTCTGTGGTAAGCAGAAAAATAGCTGGATAGCTATTAGCATTATATAGTTAGTTATTCCAGCTAGCAATAAACATTGGCTAGTTCTCTGTGGAAAAATAGCTATATTGCTATTAGCACTATATAGTTAGTTATTAAGCTAGCTAGTCACAGTTTAGAGTTGATGTTTATTTACATAGCATAGGTAAACGCTAAGTGTAATTACAGTACAATTCTTTTTAGAATTTATTTTAGCAACACATCTGAGGGAAACATTAGCAGTGTCCTAGCCATTGAGTCATTGGTTAGTTCTAAAAAAAAAAAAAAAAAAAAAACGAAGCTGGATAGCTAACATTTTACACTTGGCTACTACATATCTAGCTAGCAAAAGCTATCTGGTCACAGATTAGAGCTGTTTATTCATGTAGCATGTCAAGCATATAAAACTAGCTAGCTAGGTAGCTAACTAGTAGTACAGCTAGCCTGAGTCATTGCTTGTTCTCTGGACATGCTAGAAGGTGTGCTGCTAAAAGTGTGTCTTCAATTAATCACAGAGTACAAGAAGATCGTAATGTCCTAATGTCAGAACCCCCCCTGCCCACACACACACACACACACACACACACACACACGTACACACACAGAATGAGAGAATATCTAGGAGACTGTCAGAGACTTTGTCTGTATTCCCTTAACGTATTAAGTAAATTTCTTCACACACGCTCACTTACATACACTGGGATACACACTCATACATATACACACGCACAGACACACTCATACATGCACCCATACACAATATTTAGATATAATTTTTTAAAGTCTTTTTTTGTTTGTTTGTTTTGTTTCAGTCATTCAGTCTTCTTTGTATTCTTTGGTTTTGTTCAGTTTCCGCCCATTTTCTCTTCCTCCTGAGTGTCAGTGGGTTTTTGATCTTTTTTCTTTTCTGCTGCTTTTGCTTTTTTTAGTAGCGTTTTTACTAAATGTCTCTTTTTTATGTCCGATATGTGTATCTGATATACTGGAGGGTTCTGTGTTGGATGACTCCTCTCTCTTCCTCCTGTTTTTTTCTGTACTGCTTTTTTTTTGGGGGGTGTCGGTGGTGGTATGCTGGCTTGTGGCTGCTGTACCACTTCTGGGCAGATTTTAGGGGCGGGGTCGGCGTTGGGGGCGGGGTCACTGTCTGTGGTGGGTACTGTACTCATACTGTATACAGTAGTGTCGGTGTTGTCATCTGCTCCCGGCGCGGTGTGTGTCACTGTGGTGGTGCCGTGTTCAGGGCTGACCTGTTCGAGTCGCGGCTGCAGTGTGTCGATGCGGTCCGCTGTGGGCTCCGCCTCCCCGCTCTTCTCCGGCTGGCTGTCCTCGCGCCGCTGCTGCTGCATCTCGGCCATATCGCCGCGCGAGCTCCCCGGCTGGCTGTCCTCGCGCCGCTGCCGCTGCCGCCCCGTCATATCACCGCGCGAGCTCCCCGGCTGGCTGTCCTCGCGCTGCTGCCGCCCCGTCATATCACCGCGCGAGCTCCCCGGCTGCACGGCCCCGTGCGGACAGCTCAGCCTCTTGTGTCCCACGTCCCCACACTCAAAGCACCTGAGCGGTTCCGTGGTGGCGAAGACGGTGTAGCCGCTGTCCCTCCCCCTCTTTACATTTAAAATTAACATTTAAAGTTTGATCTTCGTTATTT
>QNUK01000361.1:332500-335000 GCA_013621035.1 Clarias magur
CGCTGGATGTTGTTCAGACTGTGGGACTGAAGGGAATTGGATTAATCCTCTGAGCGTGCGCGTTTGTGTGTGTGTGTGTGTGTGTGTGTGTGTGGGACATGCTCGTCTGGGTTCGTCAAGGGTTGCGCGGCTCACGGCGGGGGATGTGAGCGCACGCGTGTGTGTGTGCGCGTGTGTGTGCGCGTGTGCGCACGTTAGAATGCGTGCAGCGCGAGCCTGGCAGTGTGGCGCCGGCCGTGCGAGGATGATGGCTGTGGTGAGGACGTCTCTGCAGAAAGTGGTGCTCTTCTTACACCGGCTTCAGAGAATGGCCATCACCTCACCACGCTACCAGAAACTCTGCAAGGTCAGTCTGTGCGCGCGCGCACACACACACACACACACACACACATACATATGGAGTTAGTTTGGACTGTGTGAGTCTCAGTGCATGTTTTTATTCCTCATGTGAAGTTCTAATCTAAACAATCGGTCAGAAGGTACAGATGCCTTTTGTTCTTTAAATACATTTTCGTTTCCATAGTAACGTCGCACACCTTCATATCATCTAAGCCTGAAAAACCCACAGGTTACAAAAGCATCGGATCGTTTTTTTTTTTTTCTTCTTCTTTTAAACAAAGACGTTGATTGACCATTGATGGAAGGAGTCTCCGGTGTCAGAGCTCCGTAACGGGGAACTTTTCTAGTTTCTAATGAAAACTTTGTCTTTTTGAAAAAGGGCCCTTGAAGATGCAGATGTTTACAGCTGTTGTAGCATAAGCGAGCTAGCGTGCCTCACAGATGTTCCATAGTAAACAGTGAACATAGAAATAAATGCACAGAAAGTACAGTTTCTCATAAGTGTGAGTGCAAGAAATAGTTTTTGGTGTGAGAGAAACCGTTCATGATGCTCGCTGTAACTCCACATCACACCACCCTGCCGGTGATTATTTTCCTTTCCTAGCACCCCAACCCCCCAAATGATGCCACTTTTGTAGCAGCAGGGTTGTAGAAAATCACGTCCTTTTTCATTTTGTTCATGTGACTTATCCTGGGAAAGACCAAGAGGTTCTCTGGAGATGACACAACGTCACAAACTTTAGCTCGGGAGAGCCAGGTTAGTTATAACCCTTTGATTGATTGATTGATTTAATTTTTTAAGTATTATTTTATTCATATTTTTTCTTCAGGAGTGAATAGGTCATAACTTTGTTGTGAATAGGGTATAACTTGGTCCTTTTATTTTAGTTTTTAATAACCGTATGTAAAAATTGGTGAAAACACCCAAACTACACAACCTTAAAGATTTACGATTAACTGTTAAATCTCATTTATTGCAATAGAATTGAAACAGAATCGCATCGTTTTAAATCTGTTACTGATACAAGTTGCAAATGAAGCTCTAACATAATTTTAAAAAAGTATATATATATAAAAAATAAAAATACACAGGAAAAAACATGTAGCGAAAACATCACATGCAAATTGCAACACTGCAAATAATATCGTATTGTACAATACACTTGGGTCTCTTTATACTGTATACAAATTTTATATATATATATATATATATATATATATATATATATATATATATATTTTTTTTTTTTTTTACTTTTTTTCCCATCCCAAATTACAAACTTTTCCATTTCCTAGACTAAATAAAGTTCTTGTTTTTTTTGTTTCATCTCTACTCTTTTTAAATAGTAATATCAACTCAAGTTATTAAAAGTCATTAAACTATAAAGGTTAAAATATGTTTTATGCACGTTCATAGCTCTTAAATAAGTATCACATACTGTACGGTTATTACTTTATTAAATTGGTTATCAGTTTCATGGAGATGCTGAAAAATAAATAGTTTTGATTGAATTCGAATCCTCAACCGCCGGGCGTCTTCTGCTCGACACAATGTTCACCTCAAAACCCAGAGTACAAGTGTAATGATAAAATAAAGCAGAAACTCTGAGTGAAAATGCATTCCATCAGGTGTTTTAATCTACTTCAACAACAGCAAATTTCCCCCCCCAAAAAAAAATTTAAACACAAAACAAACATAAAACAAAACATTCTTGGTTTGTCCGTGCAGCTCGTCAGTGTTTCATTTGATGTAATAAGGTAATTCAATTCTTTTTTGTACCAAATTACAAAGAAACTGGAAAGCGGAAAGCGCAATTCTGTCTTGAAGCCTCGTAAGGAGTCTCCAGTTTCAGCCGTGTGTTTCAGGGTTTAACCGAGTCGCCCGGAACCCGTTTCGTTCTCGCTTCTACGCCATTTGACTACGATTTGATTATAAATGGATTAAACGTTGAGTGTTGATTCATTTTCTATCATTCACACACTTTTCTTTGTCAGTCGTCAAAAAGGCGCATGTGACTGGACACGCCCACTTTTACAAGTAGACATGATTGTTTTCAGTTTTTTCAGAAGATATATTCCGTGTTCTCCGTGCACGGTTTTTGTTTGTTTGTTTGTTTGTTGTGTGTGTGTGTGTGTGTGTGTGTGTGTGTGTGAGAGAAAC